>PVKE010047689.1:0-11832 GCA_004027555.1 Craseonycteris thonglongyai | reverse complement strand
TCCTTCACTAGGGGAACTTCTACTGATACTTCAAAATTTAGGTGAGATGTCACCACCTCCAAGAAGCTGCCCTGACTACCAGCCCCACCCATTCTGAATTAGATGCCCCTCCTTTCTTATCCATTAGCACTTTGGTAATATTCTGTCATAGCAAAGATATATTGAATAATAATTATCTTATTTATCCACTTTCTCTCCAACTAAAATGAGAAATTATTGTAGATAGAAACTATACCATTTATCACCATATTTGTCTTATCAGTAGACTGTTATAATAGATGCTCAGAAATTGTCTGATGAGTGAAGAAGCTCAAAGCATGAGAGGGAAGACAGAGAAGCATAAGTCCGTATGAAGTGTGAGACAGAATAGTGGAGAAGTAAGGATGGGGTGGGTGCAGTGATGAATGAATATAGAGATTGGACCCGTCTGCTTGAGAAGAAGACTGGTTCTAGGAAGGGATCTCCCAGAAGATGCGTGGGCTAACCTTGAGAAATCACCAAACCTGTGGGGAGGAGAAGGCGTGTGGAAGGGTGACTCAGTCAACATGATTGGTTTGGGAAAATTTTCCTTAAAACTATGGTTCCCAACCTTTTTCCTCCTGTGTACCCCTTTTAACCCCATTTCTATACATTGTACCCTTTGTTTTCAAAATAGATGTTTTTAAGTACTGACATTTTTGTTCAGTGTCTGTCATAATGTTAAATAGTGCAAATGAGGTAACAAGTTAGGAAAGAGAAATTACTACACTAACAGTACAAACCACTGATTTACATTTACAAATAGTAGTGACACAGTTAAATATTGTTACTGATGGTTTTTTGCATACCCCTGAATGGCCCAGCATGTACTCCTGGGGGTACACATACCACCACTTGGGGCCCAATGCCTTAGAAGAATGACTGGTAGCAATGAGAAGATATTGTTGGTAAGGTAACGGGAGATTGTTGGAATGAATAATCCAGTTAAAGACCCTAACTGAGCTAGTCAGCAATGGGATAAAATTTGAGAGCAGAAATAAATGCAGAGAAGTTGAGGAAATCAAGAGCCCAGGATGGCCCCCAAGTTTCTGGCTTATACAAATGGCAGCAGCATTACCCTGTCTTAGGAATTAAGAGGAAAAACTGTCTGGGGAGGAAGATGTTAATAAGCCCAGTTTCCTGGTGGTTGACCTGGAGTTGCTCTTGAACATCCAGGTGAAGATGGTTAGTAATCAGTTAGATATGTGAGTCTGAGGCTCAGAAGAGTGGCTAGGAGTGCACACTCTATTCTAACTCCATTGGAACTTTTCTTTTACTTCTACAATTTCATTCAGTGTCGTGAGGGTGTGGTCAATGCTTGCACATGGCCTCTGGCAAGCTACTCAACTTCAGGCTGTGCCTGCTGCCTTATGGGAAAGGAGACAGTTAAGCAGACCTGAAGCAAAATGTTGTAAACATTGGTCCTAAAACAAATTAATTTAGTCCTATCTTTCATGATTCTTCTGTGGAATGTGAAGGTCAAGCAGTGAGGCCAACCTCTCCCACTACCCAAAAACCATACTTCCAAAGGCATTGAATTACGCAAAGAGGGAGGCCATCCCTTGGTTGCACTGAAATCCTTACCCCTAGACAATCCTGTTTAGGTAGAGATGTTCTTCCTTGCTCCAAGTACAACTAATATATATTTGTTCTTTCCCCTCACTTTTGGGAGGATGGTCTTATTTTCGTGCCCTTGCCAGTATAATGGCAACTTTATTTTTAATTTCATGTGTACCAGAGAACATACTGCTTAGACTGTAACTACAGTCCTTACATAGTCATAACCCCAACAGGTCTACTTCCCATTTGATGCCTTAGATAGTACCATTGACTATATATTCCCTGTGCTGCACTCTACATATGATGACAACTTTTTGTTCCTATTCTTGCCCAGACTGCAGCACCTACCTTTGATAATGCTCTTCTATAGAGTTTATTTGCAATTCTGTCTGCATTATAGAGTTTAGTCTGAGATCTGCTTTGTTTAAAGGACCCAACTAAAACAGCATTTTTTCAAAGCTATTCATCGTACTTTTCCTGGCTAATTTGTCTTAAGTGACTTGCAATGAAATGAAACATATTTTAATTCAAAGTTTCCTGACAATAATGGTGCAGTGGGAGTTACATGATTTGCTCATGGTTGACCCTCTTTTATTCCAAAGATCTATTCATAAAGGCTAAATAGGAATTGCTTATGAAGCCCAGGCATTTCTGACAAAATCAAGAGGGATTGGTATTTAACCAAACAGCTTCTGGCAACCAGCTGTGAGCATGGCACCAATTTAACCAGGGTATTAGTGATGTGTAGAGAACAGAGGATCTCATTTTTAATACAAAGGAATGTGATAGAAAACTCATCAACAAACTTGAATCTCAACCAGCCACTATTTACAAAGAAGGCAATATCACAGTTGCACCCAGGAAAATTTAAATAATGCATAATAAAAATTTGCAGTGAAGCCCAAAATTCAATCATTCCACCCAACATGCTGAGTTAGATGCCACACTAAGTCCAAAGCTGGCTCTGTGTTCAATGAAAAGGCCTTAAAATATTTACTTCTTGTTTCTAAGCAAAGGTGCCAGGTTGTTTGGAATTGTGGTATCAAACCTATTTCCTAATTTTTTTTTTAATGCTAAATAATTTAATGATAGCCTCTTCCATCCTGGCTAACTATAACGGACATATCACCACAGCCTCCATGGTCTGATATTTAATTTCTTTCAAGATAAATTAAGTTGGGTGGTCAGTCTCAGGGTACAGCCAGGGATTAGCAGCTTCTAAGAAGCGTCAAGCTGCAACCATATTGTTCAGATGCTCTCAGATACCAGAAGTCTACGATGTTTTTCTAATCTTTCTGAAATACCACTTGAGTAGAGCCATCTGTGGCTGACTTAATGTTACTTTAATTAACAGGTAGGAGACCAAATCATTGAAATCAATGGGGAGAGCACAAGGGACATGACCCACGCCAGAGCCATCGAACTCATCAAGTCAGGAGGAAGAAGAGTGAGGCTGCTGCTGAAGCGAGGCACAGGGCAGGTCCCAGAGTACGGTGCGTCCCACCTTTTGATTCACCTTCTCTCTGTTTCTTCCATGTACTGTAAATGCTTGTTCTTAGTTATAAAACTACATCAGTTCTCTGATTCTACCTAAATATATATTGAGCCATCAGTAGATATCTGTACATATATGTACGTTTAAGCACAAGATATACTCCTATATGCGTGTGAGCTCTGTCTTTTGCTCCCTTAGTTAAGTAATGTTTAAAGTAGCAAATTAGACCCTTTCAGGGCATCTCTGAGTGTGCTAGGAGGTCCAGCCACCACTCAAATATTAGAACTTTCAGAATTTGACTGATGGTGCTCTGTTCATTTGAGTCTGCAGTAATTTACCAATTATTTCCTAAAATTACTCATATATCACACAGTCCCATAGGCTATGTAACTGGGGTCAGGGGACAAGCAAGAACAAATCTTTATGGTGGTGGAGATTACAATGGAAATTTTGTTCATGCAATCATTGCAATTCTTTGGCATTTGGAGATATTCACAAAATTTACACTTATGTTGTGTATCTGTATGCTTTTGAGGAAAGCCTTAAAGTGCATTTTAATTCACATATTTACCCTCAGAAGTCTTTAATGGTGTTATTTCACAGCAGCCCATCTAAGGCATCACTAAGAGCATTACTAAGGAACTGTTGGGTGCTCATTACATGACCTGAGCTGTTCTTTGATTAATCTCAAGAGCGACAGAGAGACAGATACCCATGAAGAGCAGTGCAGATAATACCTGTTTTGAAAAAAGGGATCTAACTGCTGACCTGAATAAATAGTTCAGGTTGTTTATCTAGATAAATTGACTCTCACTTTCACCCCTCCATCCCAAGTACCCCAAAAACAATTCCAAATAGTGCTTTTCCCTCTCAAATTATGCTTTTTTCCCAAGTTACCTAATAATTGAACACTTCCTTATTTAGTAGGACAGTATAGTCCTGAGTTCAGTTGAATATATTAAAAGGCCTTAAATACTTTGTTTCTAGGGTCTTAAACACACGCAAAGCCAACAAAAAGAATTGGCAAACCCTCACACTAAGAGTCACAAAGGATTCCGAAGTTTCTGTGTGGCTGGCTCCATGACCAAGGAAATAGTTCATCCTGCTTCCCACCCATAATGCTTGGATCTAATAAAATATTTTTAAATATTAATATTAGCAATAAGTCTAGGCCTGATCCTGTTAAATGGCACCAGCATTAATCCCTTAATAAATAATGTGAACTCTAGAAGTAGAATAATATTTTGTACCCTAGAGCACTGATTCTGTCATATGAAACTGACCTGTGAAATTCTATCACATCTAAAAAGTACCTCATTTTAAAAATATGTTTTACTCCATGATAAGACCTAACTATTACCTATACCAAGGATTTTCATAGAGTTATTATTATTATTGTTGTTCTAATAAGTTAATCTTTAAAGTTAATCCAAACAATATAGCTATCCTGAGCTTTCTGTTCTTTGGTAGACTCACTGTGGCCCATAGTTTCAGGGTCCAGCACACCAGCTCTATGTCCATAACGAGCAGGTAGAACAGTAGTACTGACCAACCTGTGGCATAACCTGTAATGTATAAGTATGAAGCTGCCTCAAAGCATCTTTAAGAAAAAATAAAAACGTGTTTTTGAACACAACAAAGATTCACAATCATGTCAACATGAATTCTTAATATAATCCAAAAATATCTAGTTAGGGTTCAAATCTTAAATTAACCAACATGGAAAGTTTGTTAAATATCTGGGAACACTTTTGAGGGACCAGAACTCTAGCAATATTGCAGAATTTCTTCAAAATATATTGGAAAATGCAACATTAAATCATACTTGCTTGTAATGTGAGAGCTTCTTAGCTACTTTTGATGTTAGACTGACATGGATTTTGACTGTAAAATTACTTTAAAGATTATGTCACAAAAAAAAAAATTGAATAGAGCAATCTCCTTTAGGGGAAGTAAAAGAATAATCATTGACTAAGTAAATATTAGCTCTTCAGGAAAATCTAGGCTGAAAGATGTATGGTTACACATGAGAAACAAAGAAGGTTAGGGATCAATCAGATCAGAATCTTTGAGAATAATGCCATCAAATGATATTTTTGGAATCTCATATTAACAAATGAGGGGGGCTATTTCAGGAGCCCCAAGACCACTCCACATTCAGAGATTTGCTAGAAGGATTTATTGGGCACAGAATATAGTTGTACTCATAACTAAGATGTATTACAGTGATTTAGTAAAGATATACAATGGGTTCATAAGGGAGAAAAAATACAGGTAGAGTCTAGAGGAATTCCTGTGCAGGCTCGCTCTCTCTCTCTCTCTCTCTCTCTCTCTCTCTCTCTCTCTCTCTCTCCTTTCATGAGGGGTCACCACAGAACACTGTTTCCCCAGCAACATATGTGTGACTTTACTGCCCAGAGACATTCATTAGAGACTCAGCACCCAAGTTTGTCCTGGGGGCTGATCATGCAGGCACCCTCTGCCTAGGATATACAAAAATTCCAGACTCCCCTAAGGAAGGCAGGTGTTTAGTATAAACCACACTGTTTGTACAAACAGTTGAGGTATGTAAAATACCCTTATCATTTAGGGAAAGGTGTATGTTAGTGTAGGGGACAATTTACCAGTCATAATCCCATATGCCAGCCAATGGCCAACCTTGCAAGCAGGCCTTTCTAAGGATGACAGTCACACATTTGCTATGTAAATTCTTTCCTACACCAAGAGCAAGCCAATGAAGTGGCCACATTCAGGGACTCTACAAATGATCCCAACATAAAAAGAGGGCCCACAGTTAAGGAACATCGTAATTCTTTCAGTGTCCACTAAACAGACTATATCATGAAACATAATTTTTTTCTTCAAGATAAACTAGAATGTATTTTAATAAAATTGACCAAGATGTGTGTGTGGGGGGGGGAGGGGTGAACAAAATAGCAACAAGAGCAACAAAATAAAATGCTTGAGTTTACCAACAGATAAAGCCAAGAATATAATCCTCTTTGTCCAAATGTACCCTTATCACAGGGAAAACTGATTTTTCTGTCAAATATGTGTTTAATCCTGTGTTAGTTTCCCTTGTTAGCCCTTTAAGATCCTAAACTTGGCATAAAATCCATCCTTAAAAGATTGTTAAAGAGGGTTATCAGAATCCATAGGAGATATAACCTGATATCTGTTCAGACTTAGCCTAGCCTGGGAGAGCAAACTTTGAAGATGAAGAGACTGAAAAAACAACAGTCTTTGAAAGGGTCTTAAGTGAATTCCACCAGCCTTCCCTCTGAGACCTATGGAATTCAGAACAGCTTTGAAGCAAGACCCTTATCTGGACTTTGGGCCATGACAAGGAAAAGCCTATCTCAGTCAGGAGAAATACAAAGCTCCCACTCTTCATCCTTAAGGTGATCTGTGACCAAGAGATAAGTGCAGGGACCATTGAAAGAAAGAAGAAAAATACCATGGATGACCTATCACATTGTTGTCTAAAAATCAGTATGAATCCAAGTGAGCTGAGGGAAGGAATAAGTATGCTGCAAACATGCCATCCGTAATTACTGTAAGACTAATAGTCAGGCAACACCCTGGCCAATTCAGAGGCATAAATCAACCAATGCAGCCTCAAGAGTAGTGACTGCCCAGAAGCTGCCGAGCAGTGGCAAGGGGATCAGAAAACAATAAGGGCTTTGAAGAAGTTACTTTTATAGTTAAGTCCTTGAAAAAGGAGCTCAGGAGACAGACGCTTCAGCTCTACTCTAGTCCTCCAGATAAGGAATTGTTGGTTATAAACTCATCAGAGAGCATGATTTCTGCCTCCCCTGACACGCATCTCAAAGACTGGCAGGAATAAGGAACCTTCACTCCACCATAGTGAGAAAAGAATCCAAAGATGCCACTTCAGAAGGAGTGCCCTCCTTAACAATAGATGTTGTTATTTGAATTTCACCTAAAAAGTTTAATAGAAAAGAAAGCATGCATCATGGTTCTGAAGCTGCGAAGGAATAAATTATACAAATTCGCTCCCTGCCTTGATATACAGGTGTCCTTCATTAGCATTCAAGGAAGACAACATGGGCACTCACTTGATTTATACACTGTGGCACAGAACCAGGGACAGGGTAAACAGGTGCCATTGGGTGAAAAAGTTCTTTACACCAGCAGTTCAGACCAACGCAGACTTTCCCCTGGTAAGTTTTACTGTTCAAATCTGATCAAAATAAAGCAGGACAGAAACATGCTTTCCAGTCTTGGTTGGTGGTCTGGACTGTTTGTTCTCTTAAAAAGCAACAGGGCAGGTCTTTATGACTAGAATGCGAAAGGGAGTCTATTTGTGAATGGGAGTGTCTAGTGGTCTCAGGAGGCCGGGCAGGCTTGCAAGGAGGAAGCAGAATTCTCACGATTTCAGTGGTCCAGCAACAACTAGCACCAAATGTCCACACCAAAGGAAAGAAATAGCCAATCCATGAATCAGACTTCTGCCTACACTTCCATTTTCAAAATTACTTGTGTCTTTAATTGGCTTTGACTTGATTACAAGCCCTTGGTAAATGAAACTGTTTACTTTTTTAAGTATAATAAAAGTACATTTAGTAAGTAGAGAAGAGATATGACCAGTGACTACAGGTGAAGAAATGAATGGGCCAAATACTTGTTTAGTTAAAGTTCTTCCTTTCATCAACAAATAAAAATGATTTACAATGATCATATCAAAGCACCGGATTAAGCAGTACTGATCTCTACTTATATGGTAGTAGGCAATATTTATTTGTTTATTCTTCTTTAAGAATATACACTGACAAGTAAACATTATGAGCATGATAATCTTGTTTACAATTATTTGTTCAAAAGTCCTTCCTTCCCTCTGATCATACAAAGATAAACTCCAGACTGTATACTCTTTACAAATACGAAATCTGAGACAAAACTCATAATTAATATCATTAATTAATTTCATTATGAATTTCTCAACTAAACCAGGACCTTCTGAGCACCTCCTATGTGCAAAGCATTTTGCAGGCACTGAAGGTAAGACAGTCCTGCCCTTAGTGAGCTGACAATCTAAGAATGAGGATCCAGGGAACAACTGATTCTAATAGATCTGCTCTAATTAAAAAAATTTAAGTGGATTTTATTCATTAATTGGGGAAATTAATAAGTACTTCTAGAGTGTTAAAAATCCTCGAGGAAGTACTTGGCTTCTTTGGTTTGTCAAGGGTTTCCTTTGTAATATTTATTCTAATACTTCCTACTTTTTCTGAAGAGAGGACTTGCTGAATGTGGGTAAATATCTGCTTAGACCTTGTCTGAATCATTCTAAATTCCATATCAGTGAGCCAACACTTCATCTAGCACATTTGCTAATTACTACTCTCCCCATCATGGTGATCAGCCTTGAGGAGGCTGGAGCACTGTCCTCCCATCCCGAGGCTTTCCTGGGGCTCCTGTGTCCCCACAATACAAAGCAAGAAGAGCTTCCATGGCTTCCATCTCTTCCTCAGAGACCACGTTTATAGGAGCTTTAAGTGGTTCTATCATAGTCTTTGTACTAATTCACCTGCACTTTTAATGGGGCAAAAGGCAGCTTGCTTGTATAATAAATTCTGAAATTTAATTTCAGCCTCTGACATTCATGGCTGAGTGTATCTTCCTTTTCCACAAGAGGCTCCACAAATCACTCCAGTCTAACCTCTCCTGAGTCAGAGCCGGGGAAGAGGACAGGCTGCCAGGTAGAAGCCAGCTCCTCCCAGCTAACAGGCTCCAGACTGCTCTCTGCAGCATTTGGGTAACCCTGGGTGTCTCTAACCATGAAACTTCTGTAAGTTCTTGTTTTGTGAAGCCAGAGTCAGGAGCTTCCTTAAAGAACACACACCTCTGAAATTGTTGCTCAGCCAAAACTCATTTATCAGTGGTTTTTACAATGAGCATGAAATTTTATTTCTTCACATTGTTTCATTGGAAACCACGGACTATAAAGATGTTCTATTTTGGGATAATTTTACATGATTTCCTAGATGCATTTTTCTCTTTAAAGACATTAATTGGGAATGCCGGGATGGCTCAGCAGGTTGAGCACTCACTTTGCAAGTCCAGGGTCTGAGGATTGAATCCTGGCCCCTGCCTGTGCAGACCCATATGCTAAACAAGGGTGTGTCCCCAATTCAGTTCTCACCGGGCGAGCTTCTTGTGTGGGAAGCCCCAGGTTCAGCTCCTGCCCTGGGCATGCTTCCCATGTAGGAGGCCCCCAGTGGGGGTGTGCCTCCCATGCAGGAGGCCCTGGGCCCAGTTCCTGCCCTATGCAGCCCTACACCCACCTGTGGAATGAAACTATATCAAAAACTAATGATTTGCAACTATGGAGACTGCTCTGGGCCCTCCTCTTTCTCTCTGTCTTTCTCTATCCAAAATAAATAAATAAATAAATCTTTTTTAAAAATAAATAAAGGGACATGTTAATAAAATGACCCCCTTACCTAAGTCCTCACCTGTTAGGTATTTTTGACTCTGATAAAATATATTAGATCATGTAGTAACTAGGAAATCAACCAAGAACTCATTCAGCTCTTAAGGTCCAACCTTCTTCAATTCCTACCTAAGTTGTGGGAGGAAATGAGTAAATGAAGAGCTATCACTCCCACACCCCTCTAAGAAGAGCTCCCACATACAGCTTGGAGCACTTAAATATTCCAGTTTCTTCAGTAACTCATCCTGGAACGTCCTATTTGGGGCTCTGATAAAGACACTCCCTCTCTTCCGCCAATGTGAAGCTGGGCTCTCCCGTGAGAGGGCTGCCTCCACAAACGTCCAGGGGAAAGTCAGGTTTCTTAGAGAAAACACTGTTGCATATGGTACGAATGTTGGAACAGACCTCAAAAACGTCACAAATTCAAGAGAATATTTTCTACACGCTGAGAGAAGGGAGTGGAAGTCAAGGACAAAGGTTAAGGAAAAGGACAGCATCCATCACAGTTTTGGAGATAAGCACAGACACACACTTGAGTCGATTTGGGCCAGGAGTCTATATGTTTTTGAAGTGCCATCTCAAGAAATCCCATGCCTTGCAAATCGCAGTTTATCTCTAGCTATGTTGTAAGGGCCTGGGTCACAACTGTTTTTGTTTGTTCATTTGTTTTGTTTTTACTTCCTCTACATGTCTCGTCAGCCTCCCACTGTTTGAGAGCACCTCACCCCCTCACCTTGGCTCCTCTGCTCCTCTAGTCTGGAGAGCTTTCCATTCAGACTTGGAACCATTAAAACTTTAAAAATTCAATTCACTTCAATTTTAAAAAGACTAGATTTTCCTCCCCTTGTTCTCCTAGTTCCATCTCAGGCCTTTTGACATTCTGAGCTCAATTTCCACCTTCTCACTGAGGACAGTCAGGCCCTGTGGTTCATAGCGTGCGAGTGTCCATTTGAGGTCAGTTTCTAACCCCTCAACTACACTGCTTATGAAGCTGGTACTAAATGCCCACTATTTCCCCCCTGTCTGATTTTCTCTTGTCTCTAAGTAAAGATAACACAGAGAAGATTTTGATTCGCGTGGAGGAGTTTGCCAACAAAACTCTGCTATCCAGGTGCTGAAAGTGGAGTTCAATACCTTAACACAAATCCTTGGGTAGGTCCAGCCAACTGCTGTGACCAGCAAGCATCAAACCCCTCTTCAGATGCCTGTGCCTGCTGCCCTATCCTAGCGTTCCCCAGCCAAACAAGACACCAGCTTTAATTTCTACACTGAAGTACTCCACATCCCTCACTTCTAGTGGAAGAGACAGTGAGTCCATAAGGCTAGATTTATGTTATTCCAGAATTCTGCCTTCATGGTCTTGCTCAAAGACAGGATTACCTTGATGACCTATTCTGATAAACACCTGCCAATACTTCTCTTTAACTGAACTCCCTCAGTCAGGGCCAAAGAGGAAATTATATAATGTCTTATACTCCAGGCTTCAATTATGAACTCTAATTGTAGCAAAATCTCTAAACTTAGACTCACACATTCTTCAGTGTGCTGTTAGGGCTCAAAATGTTTTTAGTAGAACAAGAAACACGCACTTAGCCTGGACTAAAAAGCTGTTAACGATTATGTGGCTCAGGCATTTGCTTACAGAATAACCTGCTTTTAAACTTGTGTAGAAAGGTCTCCAGTCTTTTCAGGGTGTGCTCTCCAACAGTCAGTAACTCTGACTTCATCAGGACCCTGGGTTTTAGAGCTGATGCATTAAATATACCTAACAGTATGCAGTTCTCTACTTTTCACATTTTACTGTAATTTCTACCCCAGCCTTCACAACAATTTATGTCCTCTGTGGTCTGGGTCCATTTTTGACCTTCTGGCCATAAAGTTTCTAGCACAGGTATCTATCAAGACCAGTCAAGGCCACATTTAAAACCAAATGAGAGCCTTCCCTGTGTGACATTAAAACAGCTTGATCATTTTTATACAAAATTACTTGCATTCTGGCAGGGCTAAATGGTAAATTCAATTAATGAATTCTGAAATTTAATTTCTACTTCTCACATTCATTGGTAAGCATTAGTTTCTTTACCACAGAGAGGTTCTACTTTCCATTTAACCTCGAGGTTTTAGTTCTCACCCTTTGGTCTGCCTTCCATCAGACACACACCATACTATGAAAAACGCCCCATGTGGAATAATCAAAAATCCACATGAGGGGAAAGCCGGGACGGCTCAGCGGGTTGAGCGCTCACTTTGAGGCCACGAGGACCGAGGATCGAATCCCGGCTCCGGCCCAGGCAGGACCCAC
>PVKE010047688.1:0-11840 GCA_004027555.1 Craseonycteris thonglongyai | reverse complement strand
TCTCTCTCTCTCTCAAAAACAATAAAATAATAATAATAATAATAATAATAATAAGTTTTATTAACATCAGTGGAGAAAATCTTGCAAAACTTTGCCTCAAAGTAAATGTAATAAAAACAACACATGGCTCATCTGGCTGCTACACTAGGGAAAGACTCAGAGCCCAACTCTGTTCCTCACCCTGTGTGACCAAATAAAGAATTTAAAAGGAAATAACTTCTTACCGTGTGACTTAATTACATTTAATGCTGAGTCTATGTGTCACACACCCCCCCCAAAAATAAATAAATAAAATAAGTGTGTTGTTTTGAGAAACACTGATCAAGCTTATTCTCTTCACTTTGTTCAAGAGTTGAGCCCAGGAGAAAATGGGCTATGCCTTCTCCTGCACTTACCCTGTCTATGGGTCAGTGTGGAAACATTCATGCGTCTGTGTCCTACTGCTCTAACTGGATGGATGGCAAGTTTACTGAGGTCAAAAGCCAGGATGATGGTTTTTATACATTCTCCTACACATGCTGTCCTTTATTTTACAGACACTAGATTAACAAATAAAGTTTGATTCGATTTGAAATGATAGTTGTGTCACCAGGAAATGTTTGTGAGAAAATTGGAATTGCCCCTCTGTCATCTTCAGATTAGACTAAATGGCCACCCTTGCCAGGCCCGGTGAAAGAGGCCTGGGTGTCTGAGACACGGCCTCTACATCAGGGAAGCCCAGGTGATGGCAGGAAGGATGAGAGATGGAACAGGGAGGAGTTGCAGGTATAAAACTCACCTAAAGGCAAAATTGCAATAATTATGCTAGTTCCAAAGAGCTTAAGGAGCACAGAGCAAGAAACAAAAAAACCACTGTGAGGGCAAAACAGACTGGGAATAAAAAAGGGAAGTAGAGGAGAAGTAAGATGAAGAATTAGAGAAAGAGAAATACATATTGATTTAGGAGAATAGAACTGGAGAGAGAAGTACCTCTTTACTGGTACTTCTCAGTAAAGACAGGGAGAACTGGCTCAGCTCAAAATGCACAATAGAAGAAGCTCAGTTGTAGATTTTAGATTAAGTGTGTCTATGGCAGAGGGTGTGAGCAGAGTTGAATACATGGTGATGGAAGGAGAACTGGCTCTGGTTGGTGAGCACACAATGCAACACATAGATGATGTATTATAGATTTGTGCACTTGAAACCTATATAATTTTACTAACCAATGTCATCCCAGCAAATTTAATAATAAAAAAATTAAATGTAGAATACCATACCCAGTGGTACCCAGAACAGTGTAATTTGGTAGGAGTGACTTCCAAGTTCTATGTCTAATCTGTGGGGCTGGTTGGCCACCTTAGTTCACAGTGTGTATTTCTCGGCTACGTGACATGGCTGTGCTAAGGTCCTAATGATTTTCTACAGGGCAGACTCTGAAATGTCATATGAGAATGTGTAGTCTGAACCACCCAAATCTCCAGGGAATAGAACTAACACTCAGGAGCAGTCCACGTAGGCAACTAAAGTAGCCTAACCTGACACAAAATTGCCTGTATTTCTTATAGGGACATTCTTTGTCTCTTAACTTGCCTTAGGCCAATTCATTGGCATGAACTTCTATTGCTGAGAAAACTTGTTCCTTCGGTAATATCCATCTACAATTTCCCTTCATTGCCATTTTACTGTAAACATGAGAGCACTCAGGACAGCTGTGTTGGCAGAATCTATTAATACTGTGTTTTTATGAAAATCTAGCAGCTTCTCAAAGCCTCTTATTTTAGCCCTCCCTTGCAGCTTCCCACCCTCACACACCCGCCACCCATCCTCCCCCTTGCTCCTTCTCTGGACTTCTCTTATTTTTCTTGGAGATGGTCTTTTACATGTCAACCAACCACAGGATTTGGCCTTGGTGTGTTGGAACTTTATGGGGCCCCTGGAGACAAGTCACAGTTATGTCAGAAGGAGGAGATTGTCCAAGTTCACTCCAGGAGAACTAATTAGCCTCTAATAACAAACCATCTCCAGAGAATGAAATGGTTGTGATGTTTGAAATAAAACTCAAGGGCCAAACACCCCACCTGTGATGCTTACTTCATTTTCAAGTATAAGAAATCAATCTTTTCACACTCTTCTTACAGACTTGACAAGTTCAGTATCTTCTGTCATTTAGTCAAATTCTTTGTCCTTTGAGTAATCCTGTGAAAGAGGAGAGAGGGTGCTGAAAACCTTCATCTCAGAAACTACCTCTTATTCATTTCTGTACCCCAAAATCTAGCACAGTAGTTGGTGCAGAAATAATGGTCAAAACAGAAATTTTGTCAAATGAATGAGTCATGAGAATCCAGAAATATTCCATAAAATTAAATGTAAAGGTAAATTAGTATTTACATATCTCATAATTTTCTGATAACCCATGTTGAAGTTTTATATCACCTACGGATATCTTATAGATTGCCTGAAGCACTAGTAGCCTACATGTGACTTCTTGGTAATGATCTTGGTAGTACTTCAAGAGTTCTAAAGCACAGAAGTGTTGTTCAAACCTATGTGATTTATTGATTTCATTAATAGTGCATGTAGCTAGCCTGTGGATACACTATCACTGCTTAGAAGAGATCAACTATGAGGCTTTCCAAGCTATTTCCTGCACAGAGCTGACTGGAGAAGGAGTACCGTATTTTCCGGCGTATAAGACGACCAGGCGTATAAGACGACCTCCTAATTTTACAGTTAAAACATAGGTTTAGGTCTATATTCACTGTATAAGACTACCCCCGAGGCTGTAGTCTTATACAGCGAATATAGGCCTAAACCTATGTTTTAACTGTAAAATTAGGGGGTTGTCTTATACGCCTGGTCATCTTTAATATATATATATATTTTTTTTTTTGGCAGAGAGAGAGAGAGAGAAAGAGATACAGAGACAGAGACAGAGAGAGAACTGAACTGGGGGAGCTCCCAGTTCAGCATATGGTTCCGCACGGACCGGGGCCGGGATTCGATCCTCGGTCCCTGCGCTGCAAAGTGAGCGCTTAACCCACTGAGCCATCCCGGCTTCCCCCGGGTCGTCTTATACGCCGGAAATACGGTATATGGATAAGTATAGAAGGCTTTGAGAAACAGGGAAATGGAGAGTGCTAACCTATCTATAGGGTGGGCCTCAAAGCAGGGGAGAGGAAACAGGTCAAAGATCAGTTTCAAATTTTCAGGCACACCCATTCTTTTCCTGGGTCATCATTGCTATTCATGGGTGTCTGATTCAGTAAACAGTATGGTGGCAGAATTCTAGGATGAGGTGTTTTGTGAACTCAGGTGACCATCTATCAGTAGTAATCAGTATCATGATTCTAAGTGGTCTGTCTACTTCAAAGCTCAACTCCTATCAATAGCTAGGAAGCAGGCAGGAAGATGTATTAATAGATATAAAAAAAATGGGTTGGTAAAAACTAGGCAAGAACCCTGTAATGGGTTGTATTGTACCCCCATCCTACTCCATTAATATATTGAAGTCCAATCCCCAATACCTGAGGCTGTGGCCTTGATTAGAAATAGGGTCCATGCAAATATCATTAAAATGAGTTCTACTGGGGTAGGGTAAGCCCCTAATCCAATATGACTAGTATCTTTATGACAAAGAGAAATTTGAACACAGACATACACACAGGAAAAATGCTCTATAAAGATAAAGGCAGAGATTGGAGTGATATAGCAGAAACCAAAGAACAATTTCTAGCAAAACCCCAGAAACAAGAACGGATTTGTGCCTTACAGCTCTCAGAAGAAACTAATCATACTGACATCTTGATCTCACACATTAAGCCTCTGGAACAATAAGACAACAGATTTGTGTTAAGCTGCTGTTTTTATGGCACATTGTTAGGGCAGCCCTAGAAAACTCATATAACCCCCAATCAAGTCAACTGGCAAAACTCCAGGGAACTGGGGTAAAAAATTGGGATGTCAAGACAGAAGAGCAGTCATGGAGAGTAGACAGATTTGGCAGTAAGGAGGGGGTGTTGCAACTTGTCTAAGCCATCTTAGTCCCCACCCCATGAAGCCCATATGCTGGAAATAAAGCAAGCCTGACCCACACCTCCTATTACACCTAGGCTTTGGCCGTATTAGCCCCAGGCCTGAGTGGGCTGAGAACATATGCTGACATCCCTTTGCCTGTAGGGAAAGGCAGCAACCAGAATAGGTATCTTAGGTGGAAGGCTGAGTCAGAGGTCATGGCCAGCCAACTCTGAGTTTGCATTTCTATTCCTGATAACCCCTTGTAACCACCCTCAAATTTTGTTTATGATACATAACATCCCTTTGGTTCTTAGCTTTTGGGATTTCAATCTAGGTATACCAACCGGTAGCCTTGACTCTCTAAATGTCCCTCTGATAAATCCTACCCTCAATATTTGTTTATAATACTTGAAGTTTCTTTGGATGTTAACTTGGATTTGCTTTTTTGTTTTAGATCTGCATATACTTCCACTAGCATAGACTACCCAAACATTCAACCTGTTTTCACCATCACCCCTTTTGCTATTGAGCTTCTTTCTGGGCTCCACCCTCCCTTCTCTGCTTAATAGATCCTTCTCTGTAGACTCTTATAACTCACAAGCCACACCCCAGACACTATTTCTACTAAATTCTATCCCACGGGACAGGACGTCTCCCAAAAGCCAATAGACAGATTGGGAAATCCTATGAGCTAAAACAGCTGCTAAAGGATAATTTGGTAATCCAATATGGGACATGGACAGAAAATTACTAGCTATCTAGAAGCACAGAATTTTAGAGTAAGAATTTTAGAAATATATCTAATACAGCTTTTACTATATACACAGGGTAACAGATCAGCAATTTTGTCATCATCATAGTACTAACAATTTGAAAAGCCAACAAATGGACATAGTAGTTTGTACTTTACCTGGTAGGACTTCGCTATACTTGAATGAGTGGCAGATGCCACAGGGAGAGAGGAACCATCAGCAGTGGCCTTGACAACAAATGGCAGTGTAAATGAGTGCTCTGGGCACAGGTTGGGGTACCAACACCAGCAACAGTGCTTTTACAACAGAGGCCTCAATGGGACGTGCTCAAAGGGCGCTGTGGGAAGCAGGAGAAATACCAGGGGGCCTTAGATAAGGAAGATGGGTAGCAATAATGACTGTGCTCATGAAATAGCTATGGCAGAAGTAGAGTGGTAGGAGAAAGTGTTAAAAGAGCGATAAAAGCCTTATTGTACTGTGTAGAGACCACAATAGAGAACTAATATATTGATTATTCTCAGACTTCAGTGTATAAGACACAGATATCTACTCCTGAGCATCCTGATATAGGGCATCTGGAGTAGGGACCTAGGAGTCTATATTTTTAACAACACCCACCTCATCCAATGATTCTGATGTACTCCTAAATTTAGGACTCATTATCAATGTAAATATAATAAAGACCCAATTTATACCTCAGGTTTAAGTAGCCTGTGTGTTGGTATGTGTTTGCGATAGGGTCAAGAGGTGGGAGAAGGGAGTATACTATTCTAAAAATAAGACTTTAAATGTATAAAACTTAAAAGAAAACACACTCAGGGGATTGTTATTTATGATTTATAGTAACAGCATCAAGTATTCACTAAAACAGTAGCAAATAGAATTATTATTGGATCAGAGTCTGAAGGGGCTTGGACTGCCAGTGACAGAAGACAAGAACAGAGGACAATGACTTGTGTTCATTTCCCTACTACAGTGTGCGTAGTCAAAGCGGCTCTGTAATTTGAAGGACTTCCTGTAATCCCAGATAGTGACAGCACCCAGATTGTCAGCACCTGAGCCCTTTAAACAGCTTTATCAGCAGAGCTTCCAAGCAGAATAAAAGGGCAAATTGTCCGTGGCTGCTTAGAATTGAAACTGGAGCTGTATAGACCTAGGCCAAGAGCAAAGTGGACTAAGCACCCGCCCCCCACACACCCCACACACACCCCACACATACCACACATGAAAAAGAAACCCACATTGTTTGTTTCTTTTTTTCTTTCTTTCTTTTTTTTTTTACCTTCAAAGTGTAGGAATCACATGGTTAATACCTTTGCAAACAGCTAGCATTTACTCATTTTTCACAGCTGATAGACAATTTTCTTTAGCCTTTTGGGCTACATTAAAAAAGGAAAAAAAAAAAAAAAACCAACCACAGTGTCTGCATTGAAATCACCAGAGACGATGAACTGAAATCATCCGTGTTCTGCCTTTGTCCTCTTTTGCCTGTGTGTAAAAAAAAACAAAAAACTACATGTATTTTTTCAAAACAAGGAAGAGTCTGAGACCCTGTGAAAATTTTATAAATGTTTCCTGTGAATCACCCCTGAGTCATCCAAAAGGAGGCCTCTCCATCCCGTTCCAGTAAATGTTTTTCCCGTTCATGATAGGGCTTGCTGGCTGCTATGAGAGCCCCAGGAACGACTTGGATCTGTTAGACGGTCCTGTGGGGTAATAACCTTCTTTGACTGATGAAAAGTATCATTTCCAAGTTGAAGAACAAATATCATCTCTTGCATTTCAGTTTGTTTTTATTAACCAACTGTGTCTGATGGAGACATTTTTGACCTAAATATTAAAATATCTATTTGATCTGTTTCTATAGCTTAGTCATTGATTTTTTCATATACTCGTTCACAAGTAGATATTTGAATACTATCTTGCATCAGCTCTGTGCAAACATTATGTGGAAATAAGCATTCTATCAGAAATCTAAGACTTATACAAAGCCAACAAGACTTGGTTGGTATAGGATGAGATACACAAGTGACAAAACTAGGTAGACATTCAAATTCTAAACTATTTTCTCATTTTTATGGTGGATGTGACACGTGAGGTGACACTATGTCAGAAAGCACCCAAAGTGAAGATGTACTTAGCTGTAAAATTAAGCTTTGTTTCACATTCTCAGGGCTTCAGATGAATCTGAATTCTGTGAAGAAATATCAGACAGTAAGCTTAATGTAAGTAATTCTGTTTCCACTTTTATTCTAACCCACCATAGGTGGACTTTTGTTTAAATTTGAAAGTGTGGAGGTGCTATAAGTGCATTTGTTATTCCCCAATATACTACAGAAGATTCTCAGTTAACCGGCACCCTTGGGATTGGTAGATGCTGAATAAATGTAAGTAGACTCTCCGTTAACCAGAGTTGTGTTAACGAAGAGTCATCTGTATATTCAGGCCAATAGTTTTCTAATTTCATATCTACTTGGCAACCTTGTTGTAATAACAGTAGAGGGAGAGGGTGGTTTTAAAGAAAAAGTTTGCCACTAAGTACACTTGAGTGCAACAAATAATTTTGAACTGATAAAAATGCTTTGACATTAATTTTATTTTTTAAATTGTAAGGTTGAATTTACACAGGTTAAATTAAATAGAGGAAAAAAATTTTTTTAAGATTTATTTTACTGTTTTGAGAAAAGGTGAGAGAGAGCGAGAGCGTGCGCGAGAGAGA
The DNA here is from genome assembly GCA_004027555.1 of Craseonycteris thonglongyai. Lineage (NCBI taxonomy): Eukaryota > Metazoa > Chordata > Mammalia > Chiroptera > Craseonycteridae > Craseonycteris > Craseonycteris thonglongyai. Next base: position 4,376 of record PVKE010047688.1, on the reverse strand, counting down.
GAAGGGCCCAGAGCAGTCTCCATTTGTTGTATGTTAGTTGTGACATGGCTTCATTTCACGTAGGTGAATATGGGACCATGCATGGCAGGAACTGAACCAGGGGCTTCCCGCATGGGAGGCAAAAACCTTCGCCACCCAAGTCATCCTGATGGTTACCAGTTGCACTGCGGTCAGCATATGGATTTGCACAGGCAAGGACTTGGATTTGATCTCTGGACCGTGTATTTGCAAAGCAAGTGCTCAACCGGCTGAGCTATCCCAGCAGGAAAACTTTTGATGTATTCTTGTGACTTAGACACTACATATCTGTGTTATTTCAGGGCTGCTTAGAAGTAGCAGCCAAGAATTAGATGTGCAAGAGATTTACTGGGGGAGGAAGCAAGAAAAGACAAGAAGATCATGAGGGTGGGGTGCAGGTCTGCTACCTCTGGAAGGAGAGACAGGAACGAGGACTGGGTATAAATTTGTCGATAGTTGTACAATTCCAAAAAAGGTTTGGCTAAGCCAAAAAGGAGCCCTTCGGGCCTGCTAGGAAGTCCTGTGCCTCATAGGAATTGGCCTGCGTTTTCCTCATCCCCAACCACACCTTGTGCTTGGTCACCGGCTAGGAGAGGCTCATGGGAAGCTTGACCTCAGCACAAACACAGTGATGGATCCAGCAAGGCAGCATCTGAGAGCCTCAGTCAGTTATGCTTCCTATAACTGTTAACACGAGGAACACATTTTAATGTCCACCATTCTCTGTCAATACAAGCATCGTGACAACCAAAATTTGTGGAATTAATTTGTTCATACATTTATTGAGGAAATATTTATTGAAATTTTACTATGTGTCAGGAACCATTTCCAGTATTACAGATGCCACAGGAAACAAGAAAAATCTCTGTCCTCATACTGCATTGTGGAGCATATTCATTCCCTTGAAAATATGGCCTGAAAAAAAAAAAAGAAAAAAGAAAATATGGCCTCAGAATTGAGGATCTTCTGGGCTAATGACATACTACCCATTTCTGATGGTTAAGGAAATGACTATTTGGAGATCTTTATTTGTACTGTCTATTTGGATTTGTGTTGTCATTTACTCATTAAAATCTATTATTGCACAGAAATTTATCACAAACATATAAAATGATCCTGTCTCTGCTCTATCCTAATCTTTTAATTTTAATACATCAGACAATTGCATGAGTCAATTTTTTAAAAAAAGATTTATTTTACTGTTTTTGATAAAAGGTACAAAAGAGAAAGGAATGAGAGATGCTGAGTGGGCCCACAGCAGTCTCCATAGTTGTACATTATTAGGTGGGATGTGGTTTCATTCCACACAGGTAGATGTGGGGCCACACAGAGCAGGAACTGAACCAGGGGCCTCCCTCTTGGGAGGCGAGTACCTTCACCACCAAGACATCCTAGCAGTTACCAGTTGTGCTACGGTTCCGCATATGGGTTTGCGTGGGCTTTGGCTGGGAACTGAACCCCAGACCTCACAATTGTGCCACAAGTGCTCAACAACTGAGCTATCTCAGCATCCTGCGTAAGTCAATGTTTTTTAACTATATTTGTCCAACAACCATTCCAAACCCCATATATTTGTGGATTTCCCTTCTAGTAATTGAATGTGATGTCTAGAATAGGGAATGACAGAGACATATAGAGATGAATAATATAGGAGGAATGAGAAGAAATCATCCTACTCCCCCCACCCCAATTCATAGCCTGCTACTACCTCAGAGCACATTTGCCCATATGTACTACAAAGCCTGAAATTCCATCATTAAATATTAGTCCCTTTGAAGTAAAGATTAGCCTCTCCAGGCATTTTTTTTTTTATTGTAAATTCTCTCAGAGAACTACTATACACATCACTAACCATTCTGTGTATGTCAGGCTATCTGCTCACTTTTTCTGCCTATGGGATAAGGAGGAAAATGTCAGGTTAGGATCACTAGACTTATCAGATAAGGGAAAAGAACCTCATGTTAGGATCACTAAATGACTGAAAGTGAGACAGATCTGAATTAATAAACACTGTCTATGGTCAAGATAGAGAATGTGAAAAAACACAAAGTGGCAACATCATCAGTGATATGGAGGGTAACTGTAAATTTGGTCTACAGATTCCAATGGAAGGAATTTTCCCAAACATATTCTGGCATTTTGCTTATGTTGCCATTGCAAAGGTGTGCAAGAAAGTATATGATTCAAACCCATTCTGATTTTGCAGAACAGTGAAAAAGTAGATAATAAGAACAATCAAGTTGAATAACTATGACAGTTTTCACTGATATTCCACCTTCAAAGTTATCCTCAATTAAAATTGTTAAATAGTTGGAAATGGTTTTGAGTTGCCCTGATTTCTGCTTTTGACACCCACCAATTCCCCTTTGTCCACCCACCTTAAGATAATATATTCTGAGCTCTACTCAGGCCTCCCTGACCCATATATCACTTTCAGGAATGTTTCCATCTTCTTCCATAGCAATAGTAACAGCCAGTACCTATCACTTGTTTCGTCTGTGCCAAGCATTTCACATTTAACACCCACAGCCTTATTAGGTGTCTAGATTCTATCATTATCCCCATTTAATAGATGAGCACATTGAGGGTCAGGAAGACTAGGTAACTTCCACAGGTTAAATGTCTAGAACACAGAAGAACTGGGTTTCAAATCCAGACTTATCTGGCAGTAAAGCCCATACACTGACTTTGTACTTGATCAATTTTGGCTACCAGTTTGGGGGGACGGGCACGAGGCACATTCCAAAATCTACCCTAGCTAATTTCCTTCCTGCATAGTGCTATAAATACTCCATGTGCTCCTATGTGTGAATATATGAATTTGTGTACAAGCTAAAGACACGATTTGCCCTTACTCTAGGGGGCTTGAAAAATCTTGACACATGGTCTGTTCCATGTCAACTCTGGGCCATGCCTTCCCACCCCAGAATTGAGGATCTATTTGGGTGTTCTCTAATAACAGAATCATGCCCTCCAAGCTTTTGTCCCTCCATCTCCACCATGTTTCTGAGTAAAAAATGCAATTTATTATTCTCTTTCTTGGGGCGAGAGCATCAGAAATGGCAAATGATCTCTATCATGATTCCCCTAGTTTCATTTCTAAGTGGATGTGATCAGGCCACAGGAATGGCCTGTGTGCATTTTTAAGGGTCTGAATAGGATGGTCAGGTCAAGCCAGGTAATAAATAAGTGGTAAATAGCTACCAATTGTGGTGCATTTATTCATTCAACACATATTCATTGAATGGCTCTTCTGTGCCAGGGGATATAATGAGCAAAGAAGACATATTTCTTGGCCCCACTGAACCTACAGTTCATAATCCCAATGCCCAATGTGCCCTAATAATAACCATAACCTTTGACTATTTCTGTGCTTGGTGCTGTACATAAATTAGCTCTGACTTTTACAACAACTATATGAAGTAAGGAGAAGACAGTAGCTCCATTTTACAGATAACTAAACTGAGACTCAGAAAGGTTAAGTAATTTGTAGTTCCATGTGGCTAGTAAGGACAAAAACTGGAATCCAAATCAGCTGTGTTTGAGTAGAGTTCATTCTGTCCAACACATTATAACTGTAAGTAAGGGAATCTCAACACCAGTCTCAGTTATCTCTCTGTGTTACAAAGTAGCTCTTTTAGGGCCTAACGAAACTCCTTTACCTCTTCGTGTTTTATCTTAACTGTGAAACGGGAATGATAATTGTACTTTTACGGGAATGCTCAAATGATCAAAAAGCTATTAAAATGCATGGAAAACATTTATAAATACTAAATATTATTACTAATTTAACAATATGCTCTAATTTTATAGTTCCCCCAAATTCCGAATGTAGATGAAGTACCCCTCCTCTCCCAACCTACCCAGTAAACGTGTATGGGGAGCAGCCTCATCCAGCCTCCTCCCTTTCTAAGTGATGTTTTAGGCATAAATGAAGTTGCCTTTGGCTTCTCATAAAGCAAACCTTAGCTTTCTGGAAAATTGTGCCAATGACTATGATTCAGTTAAAAATCAATTAGACTAAATTGGTGATAAAATAAAAATTCTGCCCATTTCAATAAAACAGAGTAAAAAGAAAACATTTAAATATATATAAAAGAATTAACATTGCATTTGGCACATTGGATTTGCTGACTAAGTGGGATATTTGTATGGTCCTAGTTTTCCTGGCATAGCTCCAGTTTATGCTATAGTAATTATAGCTTTCACTCTTAATTAATAATGTGATTGTTAATTAAATAGCAGAGTTGCCAAACCAGAATCTGGACTATGGTAATTCTATTGAACTATATACATCAGAACTAGATAGATTTTTATTTTGAAAACCAAAAAATGATATGATCAGAAGCCTAATTAAG
>PVKE010047687.1:0-11842 GCA_004027555.1 Craseonycteris thonglongyai | reverse complement strand
ATTGTTTCCTTTCTTATTTGGAGGTCTTTAATCCATTTTGAGTTAATTTTGGTATATGGTGAGAGATCGCAGTTCACATTCAGCCTTTTGCATGTGGTTTTCCAATTTTCCCAGCACGATTTACTGAAGAGGCTTTCTTTACCCCACTGTATATTTTTTGATCTTTTATCAAAAATAATCTGTCCATAAATTTGTGGGTTTATTTCTGGGTTTTCAATTCTGTTCCATTGGTCCGTGTGTCTGTTTTTCTGCCAGTACTAAGCTGTTTTGATTACTGAGGCTTTGTAGTACAGATAAAAGTCAGGCAGTGAAATGCCCCAGCTTTATCCTTTTGTCTTAGGATAGCTTTGGCGATTCGTGGTCTTTTGTGGTTCCATACAAATTTGATGATTTTTTTATCTATTTCTTGAAAGAATGACTGTGGGATTTTGATGGGAATGGCATTGAATCTGTATATTGCTTTGGGGAGTATGGCCATTTTAACTATGTTGATTCTTCCAATCCATGAGCATGGAATGTCTTTCCATTTCTTTGTGTCCTCTTTAATTTCTTTTAAGAGTGTATTATACTTTTCCGTATATAAGTCCTTCACGTTCTTTGTTAGATTTATTCCTAGGTATTTCATTTTTTTGTTTGCTATGGCAAAGGGAATGGATCTTCTCATCTCTCTTTCTAAAGTTTCATTGTTGGCATACAAAAATGCAGTTGATTTTGGGACATTGATTTTGTAGCCTGCGACTTTACTATATTGGTCTATTATTTGTAATAGATTTCTGATAGAGTCTTTAGAGTTTTCTATATACAGGATCATGTCATCTGCAAACAGTGACAGTTTAACTTCTTCTCTCCCAATTCTAATACCTTTTATTCCTTTCTCTTGTCTGATTGCTCTGGCTAGAACTTCCAGAACTATGTTGAACAGCAGTGGTGACAGGGGGCATCCCTGTCTTGTTCCTCATTTTAGGATAATAGGCTTCAGCATTTCCCTATTCAGTATAATATTTGCTGAGGGTTTATCATATATGGCCTTTATTATGTTGAGATATTCCTTCAATTCCCATTTTGTTCAGAGTTTTTATCATAAATGGGTGTTGTATCTTGTCAAATGCTTTTTCTGCATCAATTGAGATAATCATGTGGTTTTTATCCTTTGTTTGGTTTATGTGCCGGATTACATTGATGGATTTGTATATGTTGAAGCATCCTTGTGCCCCTGGGATGAATCCCACTTGGTCATGGTGAATAATATTTTTAATGCATTGTTGTATTCTGTTAGCTAGAAATTTATTTAAGACTTTTGCATCAGTATTTATCAGTGAGATTGGCCTATAGTTTTCTTTTTTTGGTATTGTCTTTCCAGGGTTTTGGTATTAGGGTGATATTAGCTTCATAGAAAGAGTTGGGTAGAACTGTCTCCTCTTGAATTTTCTGGAGTAGTTTGAGGAGGATGGGCGTTAGTTCTTCTTTGAAACATTGGTAGAATTCATTGCTAAAGCCATCTGGTCCAGGTCTTTTGCCTTTGGGCAATGTTTGGATAATTGTTTCTAGCTTTGTTTTGTTGATTGGTCTGTTTAGGTTATCCAAATCTTCTTGGTTCAGTTCAGGTAAACTATATGTTTCTAGAAATTTGTCCATTTCCTCTAGGTTGTCAAATTTGTTGGCATAGAGTCTTTCATAGTAATCTCTTATGATTGTTTGTATTTCTGCAGCATCAGTTGTAATATCTCCCCTATCATCTCGTATTCTGTAAATCTGATATTTTTCTCTTTGCCCTTTGGTGAGCCTAGCCAGTGGTTTGTCGATTTTATTGAGTTTTTCAAAGAACCAGCTCTTTGTGGCGTTAATTTTATCTATTGTTTTTCTATTCTGAATTTCATTAAGTTCTGCTTTGATTTTTGTTAATTCTTTTCTTCTCCTGGCTTTGGGGGACCTCTGTTCTTCTCTTTCTAGTTCTATGAGATGAGATGTGATGGTGTTTACTTGTAATTTTTCTTGTTTCTTGAGATAGGCCTGTAATGATATAAATTTCCTTCTTAATACTGCTTTCCCTGTGTCCCAAAAATTTTGGTATGTCGTGTTTTCATTGTCATTAGTTTCTACAAATTTTTTAATCTCTTGTTTTATTTCCTCTTTGACCCAGCCACTTTTTACTAGCATGTTGTTCAATCTCCACGTATATGTGGTTCTCTCTGCAGTTGATCTTTTGCAATTGATCTCTTGTTTCAACCCTTTGTGGTCTGAGAATACACGTGGTATGATTTGGATGCCCTTAAATTTGGTGAGGTTGGATTTAAGTCCCAGGATATGGTCTATCCTTGAAAATGTTCCATGTGCACTAGAGTAAAATGTATAGCCCTTTGTTGTAGGATGGAATGACCTGTAAATGTCAATTATGTCCATTTCCTGCAATGTATCATTTAAAGCTGCAATCTTCTTATTTAGTTTATGCTTGGATGATCTGTCCAATGTTGTCAGGGGGGGTGTTTAAATCCCCTACTATAGTTGTGTTTTTGTCAAAATCTCCTTTTAGTTCTGTTAGCAGTTGCTTTATAAATTTTGGTGTTTCCTGATTGGGGGCATATATATTGATGAGTGTCATGTTTTGTTGTTGTATTATCCCTTTTATCAAGATGTAATGTCCATCTTTATGTCTTATTATTTTTTTATCCTAGTGTCTTTTTCATCAGAAATCAGTATGGCCACTCCAGCTTTTCTCTGACTGCCATTTGCCTGGAGTATTGTTTTGCATCCTTTTACCCTGAGTCTATGTTTGTCCCTGTGGCTGAGGTGTGTCTCTTGTAGGCAGCATATGGTTGGATTTTGTTTTTTTTAATCCAGTCTGCTACACTGTGCCTCTTTATTGGTGAGTTCAGTCTATTTACATGCAGGGTAATGATTGATATATGAGAAAATCTGTATCCATTTCTTCTTTTCTTTTTATTTTTTTGTTGTCCCAGCTTTTCTCCATTTATTTTGATTTCTTGATTCGGTCGAATAGCCTCCTTCAGTATTTCTTGCAGTGCCGGTTTTGAGCTGGAGAATTCCCTCAGCTTCTGTATATCTGAAAAGGCCTGAATTTCTCCTTTATATCTAAAGGTTAATTTTGGTGTATAGTTAATTCTTGGCTGGAAATTTCTCTCTTTTAATATTTTGAAGATTGGGCTCCATTTCCACCTGGCTTGCAGAGTTTCTGCTGAGAAGTCTAGTGACAGCCTGATAGTTTTTCCTTTGAAAGTTATATTTTGTTTTTCCCTGGCAGCCTTGAGAATTCTTTCTTTATCTTTGTTTTTTGTCATCTTCAGGACAATGTGCCTTGGAGAAGATCTGCTAGGGTTTAGGTAGTTAGGGCTCAAGATTTCCTCTTGAATTTGGGGCTATAATTCTTTCCACAGGTTAGGAAATTTTTCATCCACTATTTGTTTTATCTCGCTACCTTCTGGTACTCCTATTATTCTAATATTGTTCTTTCTGATGGATTCAGAGAGTTCTTATAGGGCTCTTTCCTTTCTCTTGATTCTCCTTTCCCTTTCTTCTTCCCTCTGTGACATTTCCATGTTTTTATCTTTGATTTCACTCATCCTTTTCTCTAGCTGGTCAGCCTTGTTTCCCATGCTGATCAATTCTTTTTTCAGCTCTCCCTTTATACCTTTCATTTCGGGGAGTTTCTCTTGGTTCTGCTCTAACTTCTCAATTTTATTGGTAAAGTACTCATTTTGCTCAGAAAATTTCTCATTGAGGTCATTTAACTGTGTCTGGGTACTTTGCTAGCATATACTGAGCTGTGTGAGTTTCTTGAGTATTGCAGCCCTGAATTCTGTTTCACTTAGATTTGATTCCAACTGTGCAAGCTCGTTTTCTAAAGAATGAACCTGATCTTCTGGAGGGGCATTGGATTCTGAGGTGTGCATTGTTTTTCATGTGGTTCTTTTTGCTTTATACATGAGTATAATATTTTTTCTGGGAGTTTGCCTAATAGGTGGGCTTCTCAGTTGTGGGAGGAGGAGATTTTGGGAGAGGGTTGGGGAATGAAGTCAGTTCTGTGCCCTGGGGCTTCTCTTCAGGTTGCTGACTTAGGTGTTAGAAGGCAGGGTAGTGAATGTGTGATTCCAGGTGTGGGGCATGTCAGTAATAGTTTGCGTGGGCCTGAGACACTATAGCAGATTTCTCTGTCCTCAGGGATTCTGGTAGTTCAGTGTGGGTGGTTCAAGCTGCTGGGGCCTTTTTTTCCCCTCTGATCAGGCTACTTTTTAGGCGCTGCTATGAGCTGGCAGGGCTTGGCATAGGCTTGAGCCACAGCTCTGCTGGCGGCTCTGCAGGGTCTCAAAGACCGCCGAATTCACTCTAAGCACATCTAATGCAGCCACTCGTGCTCCCTCAATGTCCACTGAGCCACTTCCCTCACTCCAAGAGCCCTGTCTTCAAAAGGTGCTCTCTCACAGTCAACTCTAGGAGCTCAGCTGTATCTCCTCTGTGAATCAGTGGTGCTGAGCTGTTGTGGGCTGGTGCCCTGCTCTCACCCCACCCGCCGGGAAGTGCGGCCACCCTGCTCCACAGTCCCTGGTCCACCTCAGGCTCCGTGATCTGATTAGGGCACCGCGTGCTGCCCTTTGAGTTCAGATGTTAAATTGCCCACAGTCTTGTGGGGCTTCCATGCTTCTTAGGTCTCGGCTTCCAACCCGCCCTCGATCTAGCTCCACTTTGACCATAGTTCCTCAATCCCCCTTTGTTTTTGCCAGCCCCGGGCCACACTGTGTCCCTGTCCCGGAACCGCTCCTTCCCCCTTTCCTCTCCCGCTCTCCCCTTTTTCCTCTAACCTTTAGGTGTTTTTCTGTGTTGTGTGGTTCTCTCGGTTGAGGATGCTTCTCAGGGTTTCCCCTGTGAATTCCCCTGTGTTCATAAGTCCCTTCCCATGTAGGTATCGGGGTTCTCCTCTCATGCCAACATCTTTTGTGTCTCAATCAATTATAGTTTTATTACAGGTTTTATTATAGTTCTGGGCATGTGGTAGTATTCAATAAATGTTAAATTAATGTCCTAATCTCACAGCAGATTTGAGGAGATTCAAATATGCTCTTTCGCAGAAATGAACTGTGTATTTGAAATAATTATGTTGGCAAATGATCCCTTTCTGAAAACTGCCTTCCTAGGTAATTTACCTCCAATGGTAAGCCTTGTACTTTAAGAGAACGCTATATTTCAACTGTTTTTTCACCATAATATTAGGCATATATATATATATATATATATATATATATATGCATCTTATAGCACTATCATAATTCTTTCTAAGGAAGTAGACAGAAAATAAGATTAAAAGACTAAGGATAAGATTTAAACCAGTTTTCTACTTGGAATCATAAATAATGCTATTGCACACCTGAACCATAAAAATATTGCAACTTTGTAAAGTACAACACTGGTATTTTCTTTTTTTTTTTTTAAGATTTATTTTTTTATTGTTTTTGACAGAGAGAGAGAGAGAGAGATACAGAGACAGAGAGAAGGGGGCAGCCCCAGAGCAGTCTCCATAGTTGCACATCATTGGTTTTTCCACATAGTTTCATTCCACAGGTGGGCTCTGGGCTGCACACGGCAGGAATTGGGATGGGGTCTCACCCCAATGAGAACCAAACTGGGGGAACTCCCCAGTTCAGCATATGGGTCTTTATTGGCCAGGGCCAGAATTTGATCCTCAGTCCCCAGGGCTGCAAAGCGAGCGCTTAACCCATTGAGCCATCCAGCTTCCCCAAACACTGATATTTTCTAATGCCAAAATATACACATCAAGGACATCTTGGGGAAGCCGGGATGGCTCAGTGGGTTAAGCACTCACTTTGCAGTGCTGGGGACCAAGGCTCAAATCCTGGCCCCGGCCCGTGCGGACCCATATGCTGAACTAGGGAGTTCCCCCTGTTCAGTTCTCTCTCTGTCTCTGTATCTCTCTCTCTCTCTCTCTCTCTCTCTGTCAAAAACAATTTAAAAAATAAAATAAATAAATAAATAAATACACTAAAAAGGACATCTAATGTCCATAACTAAAACAGAAATGAACTAAGTGTCTAATGAAATAGCTATGAGATTAGCAAAATATTTATGTTATTTTTTCCAGATTTTAGGAACTAGTAATTAAAAATCACAAGAATCTTTTTAGCATAAAATATTTGATAATCTATTATGGCAGAAATGCTCTATAAGCAAGCCTCCCAAACTTTATTACTTAAATAATTCATCAGCATGATGCATATTTTAATGTACACTAATGGCATTGTCTTCTATTTAATCCCTCAATATGAACTGATGCAACAAACTGTATTTTTAAGATAAATATTCTTGCTTTTAAAACAAAATATACATATATAATTTATTTAATTTGACCTTTCCATTTTGTATTTAATTATTCTACTCCTTTCCCCCCCCCCCTTAGGACCACCTAATAAAATGGTGTCACCTAAGCAAGAACATGAAAATAAAAAACAAGACAAAGTCACAGATAAAGGAAGTGAAAGTGGGACTTCATGTAATGAGCTCTCCACTTCCAGTTGTGACAGTCACTCAGAGGCAAGCACTCCCCAAGATAATGCATCCAATGCCCAGCAGCCAACAGCTCACCAACCTAACACCTTAACACTGGATCGCCCTTCTAGAAAAACCCCTGTGCAATGGATGCCCCTGCCTGATAAACGCAGAAACAGTGAACTCTTTCAGACACTCATAAGCAAGTCCCGGGAAACAAATCTTTCCAAAAAGAAAGTCTGTGAGAAGCTCAGTGTGGAAGAAGAAATGAAAAAGTGTATTCAGGATTTTAAAAAAATACACATTCCAGATTATTTTCCAGAGCGGAAACGCCAGTGGCAATCTGAACTTTTACAGAAGTATGGGTTGTAGTAATTATCACATTTCTACAGTATTTCAATGACACTGAATGTTTCTAGTGTCACTACCTGTGTCCTAACAATGGCCAGTGTGAATCTTGTATTTTCTTTCTATATATATATATATATAAACCAATAAATGTCTAATCAAAATGATGTATCTGATTCAAACAATTTTGCAAGAATGAAAGTAAAATGTGCATGAGCAAGAAGCTTAGAATCTTGGGTTTTGAACTGTGGTCAACTCGATATGTTTGTCATTTTATAACTCACCAAAAAGAAATCATATCACTTCAACTGAAAAGACAATATGAATGAAGTAACATCAAGTAAAATGTTAGATGATGGTTTAGGGACTCAAATATAAAACTGTTTAAATGTTAATGCTAACAGGTATTATTTTTGCATGAGCAAAATGTTACAAATAAATCACAAGACATAAGAAAGATTGGTTTGTTGCTTGTAAAGAAAAAAATTAAAATAAATTTAAAAAATAGAGTTTCAGGAAAAGCCTTTAAATGTAAGCTGTCTAGAAGATTGAATTTTATTTTTTCTGGATATGTAACAATTTTTGGTGTGTATATGGTGTTCTGTATGTTACGATGGTGTAAATATGCTTCATACTGTTGTGTTATGGCACCAACATTTATCTATTAATGCTAGTCATAATTATTTCTGTGAAATGAGTCATTACATCAGACTGTAAAAATTGGTATGCTGATGCTCTGAAAGAATCTATTATCACGTATATCAAAATAATTGAGGGAAATGGTAAAGAGCTTTATGTATTTATTTTAAAAAGTAAAATATACTAGAATTCCTTGATTTCTATTGATTCTTCTTTAAAAACATTCAATTTTTATATCATCTTAAATTTTTCTTTGAAACCTCAAGCTGAAGAAGGATATATTTCATCTTGATGTTCAGAGGTTAGAGTTTTAATATAATATATATTTTTTAAGATTTTATTGTTTTTTTTAAATATTTTATTTATTTTTTGACGGAGAGAGAGATACAGAGACAGAGAGAGAACTGAACTTGGGAAGCTCCCAGTTCAGCATATGGTTCTGCACAAGCGGGGTGAGGATTCGATACCCAGTCCCCAGTGCTGCAAAGTGAGCCCTTAACCCACTGAGCCATCCCAGTTTCCCCAAGATTTTATTGTTTTGACAAAAAGAGAGAGAGACAGAGAGAAGCGGGAAGGCCCAGAGCAATCTCCATAGTTGTACATCATCAGTTTTCAACCTGGGTTCAATACACACAGGTGGGCAGAGGCTGTGCAGAGTGGAAACTGTGCCAAAGGCCTCCCATGTGGGAGGCATGCCCCTGAGAGCTGGGGGCTGAACTGAGATGCCTCCCACATGTGGGAAGCATGACCCCGGAGGAACCTAACTGAAGGCCTCCCACATGAGAAGCACACCTCAGTTCAGCATATGAGTCTACGTGGGCCAGGCCTGGGATTCAATCCTCATTCCCCAGGGACACAAAGCAAGTGCTTAACCCACTGAGACATCCCAGCTTCCCCTTGATATAATTTAAAATGCAGGTAGGGTAGAATACAGATAGCCTTGGTATTAATAAACATTTAGTCTACAAGAAAAAAGATCTCCACTGAGAATGCACTAAAATTTTATTTTAGATGACAAGATTGAAAGCCTCTCCGAAAACAGTTGTCAATTTACCTCTTACAAATTGAGGCAAAAATATCAATAGCAAGCTAAAAGGTCAAGCTGAATGACAAGATTTCTTCTTGGTTGCATATGTGGAAACAAGCTTTCTTATCATAAGTCACACCATTTTTCTTTCTTTCTTTTTTTTTGCATTACAATCTCTATAGAAAGAAATTTTATTAAAGAATAAGCTGAGAGAGTATAAAAAATACCTTCAAGAATTAGAGAGCTCAATCTTTTCTGTGATTAGTTTAAATAGTTGAACAGTACTTGTGGATAATATGTGGAGATAAAAATACTCAAAATTTAAAAATCTTTCATTTATTGATATTTTTAGATTTGTCATTATACTACTATATAAAATACAATCAACAATGGTATTAAAAAGAAAATCCAGATATATGATTTACCTTGAATTACCAATCAGGCTTTAGGGAAAGGGCTACTCTCAAAATTTGCATTTTGTTTCAGGAAAGATGGCAGTGTCACCATGTATTATAACTGCAATGCATCTAAATGAATAGAGTTTGGTGTTTAGGTTGCTACAGTTCAAATACCAGCCCTACCACTTACCACCTGTGTGATCTTAGAAATATGAGGATAATAATAATATCACAGAGAAGATTTAAATGAGGTAGTTGAAATAAAGCATTATTACCACTCCTGAAGATGGAGGAACAAAAGGAGGTGGTAGTCTTACCAGAGTCCAGGAAGCAGAGCTATCAGATAGGAAATTTGTAATAGAGAGGATTAAGCAAGCTCTACAATAAGAACTATAATCACAAAGGAGTCACAGACACTTCCCAATATGCCTCCCAAAGCAAAGAGAGAGGGTGTACATCATCATAACTGCCCACATTCCAATTTCTCACCAATGTTTTTCAATATCCCAGTATCAGGGGAAGCCTGTTGACAAATGAGCTCAGAAAATATCACTATAAAGATTATCTTTTTTATGAGTAAAGCCCATCAATGAAGGGGGTAGTATATAGACCTGAAAAATACCTCACACCCTTCTTTGTTTTTGCAGAATGCAATTTTTTATGTGTGTGCTTAAATCTTTGTCCATATTTTAGACTGTTTCTTTCTTTTTTTTTAATTATTAAATTTATTTGGGTGACATTGGTTGATAACAATTACATTGTTTTCAGGTGTACAATTCTACATTACATTGCCTATACATTGCATTATGTACTCACCACCCAGAATCAGCTCTCTTTCCATCACCATATATTTGATGCCCCCTCCATACTCCTTCTCTCACCTCTCCCACCCATCATCATATATTTGATGCCCCTTCCATACTTCTTCTCTCACCTCTCCCACCCATTACCCTCCTTCCCCTCAGTTAACCACTGAATTGTTGACCATGTCCAGGATATTTTGTTTCTTTGTTCCTTTCAGTTTTATATTCCACCTATGAGTGAGGTCATATGTTTCTTGATTCTTTCAATCTAATTTATTTTGCTTAATAAGATGTTCTCAAGGTCCATCCATGTTGTCACGAATTGCTGTATTTCATCTTTTTTTATTGCTGAGTAATATTACAACAGCCAAGTTGTAGAAATAACCAGAGTGTCCTTTGATAGATGACTGGATAAAGAAGTTGTGGTACATTTATACAATGGAATATTACTCAGCAATAAGAATGCAAAATTTTAAATAGAATAACAATGTCAAAAATTTGGTAAATGGGGAAGCCGGGATGGCTCAGTGGGTTAGGCACTGACTTTGCAGCCCTGGGGACCAAGGATCAAATCCCGACCCTGGCCGTGCTGATCCATATGCTGAACTGGGAAGTGCCCCCAGTTCAGTTCTCACCGGGGTGAGACCCTGACCTAGTTCCTGCCCTGTGCAGCCTCACGCCCACCTGTGGAATGAAACTATGTAGAAAAACCAATGATGTGCAACTATGGAGACTGTTCTGGGCCCCTCCCCCTTCTTTCTGTCTCTGTCTCTGTATCTCTCTCTCTCTGTCAAAAACAATAAATAAATCTTTAAAAAATTTGGTAAATGGCTACTATTTCAGATCTTCATATCTCTACACCATAAGAGAAGTGATGCAGTAAGAATGTTCACTTTTATAGCCCTTAGCAAAGTAAAACCCATTTCAATAAAAGCCCATTGAGCACTTACCATACATCAAGCATTTGGCTCAAAGATTAAGAAAATATCCAATAAATATAAATTGCCAACTATTTCTCTTGAGAAGAAGCTTATGGTCTGATTTTCTCAAACTATTATGCTTTTACCAGTGACTAGAAACTGGTTGATTCCTAATGGATTTACAAGCAAATCGAAGAGGGTAGCCAAAACAGAGACTCTTCCCTGAAGAAAAGGAGACTCCAAAATTTAAAAATTAGTTGGGCTAAAACTGGTAGATAAATTTTTTTTTTCAGAGAATCAGGAGATAAAAAAAGAGATGGTTATCAAGTCAAAAGAGCTGGAAGTAGGCACTGACGTTGACCATTTATGAAAAATAAATGTATTTGGGTTTTACATGGTATACTGTTGAGTATTTATAAAGCTCACACATCTCTTTTGTCTGGTATGCAGTTGACTCTTAACCTGTGCCATGATGTATTGTTGTTGATTCAAGTGTAAACATACTGAGTAAGTAGTAACTAAGATGAGAAAAAACAATAAATGTAAATTGTGAGATTTCAATTTCGGAAAAATGGAGTAGACAAATTTTTTCTATTTCTACCACAAAGTATAACTGAAAACAGATATTATGTATAAACACACTTAAGAGGCTCTGAGGAGCTTTTCAGTCAAGATGGCAGGTAGGTAAATGTTGTGCTTGCATCCTTTCGTATCCACTTCAAAATTTCAACTAAATTACAAAACAATAATCACTGAGAATCATCTGAAATCTATCTTAACAGAAGTCATTAACTATGGACACAGAAAAGTAGCCATGTTGAGACTGGTAGGAAAGTCAGAGATATAGAACAGGCTAGTCCATACCTGCATGTGGCAGTTAAAAATCAGGAGGGAGTGCTCAACTATGGAGGTTCCATCTTCCTGAGGAGCAAGGAGTCCCAGTCTCCTCAGCCCAGGGTTCTAGTGCCAAGAAAAGAAGTCCCAAAATACCTGGCTATGAAAATGAGCATAAGTTTTGGCTGAATGAGATGGAGGGTAGCTGGAGTCCCAGAAATTCCTCTTAAAGAACCCCTGCACCAGAGAAATATAGGAAAAGTTGTCTGGCTTCAGAGTGAGTGTTGGAAGTGCAAGTTTCTCCCAGAAAGAAGTGCTGGAAGAAGCAATTATTCTTTTATTGTGCATGCAGTTGCAGGG
>PVKE010047686.1:0-11843 GCA_004027555.1 Craseonycteris thonglongyai | reverse complement strand
GTGCATAGTTATTTCTATTTTACTTTTTGACAGATAGAGAGAGAGACAGAGACAGAGACAGTTAGAGAACCGAACTGTGGGAACTCCCCAGTTCAGCACGTGGGTCCTGCCTGGGCCGGAGCCGGGATTCGATCCTCGGTCCTCATGGCCTCAAAGCGAGCGCTCAACCCGCTGAGCCGTCCCGGCTTTTCCCCCCTTTGATTTTTAAGATATTTTTTTCTGAGTTTGGCTTGCCTTGTCACACTTCCTGGCCTTTGTTCCTGTTTGCAATTTTGGTAAGTATCTGGGAGTATTTTCCTGGGTGTGGCAGAGGTGAGAATAACAAACCAGCTTTAGGAAAAGAGCCAAAAATAAAAATAAAAAGAGGTTCAGATACTGTCATGTAATGAGGTTCCACTTGTACTAGTCTGTGCTTTATTCTTAAACTCAAGAATTTACCCTCTTTAGCTGCAGTTTATAAGGAAAACTCAGAAGTATGTTTGTGTGTACATGCATGCATGTGTTTAAAGACAGTTCTTTGGCGAAGAATTGGAAGCCTGTTGATTTAAAAGGCATAAGATTTTCTTAGTGATAATGAGTCATTGAATAATCATAAATAGATGGTTGTATAATGGTTTGCCCAACCAGTTTTTCTAGTATGAAGATTCAAAGTAATTAACCCATTCTTAACTGATTTTGAAAAAGTCACTTCTAAGAAAGAACACTTAGATTTTTAAAAAAGATTTTATTGTTTTGAGAGAAGGTGAAAGAGAAAGAGGGAGAGAGAAGGTGGGAGGGCCCAGAGCAGTGTCCATAGTTGTACATCATTAGTTGTGACATGGTTTCATTCCACACAAGTGGATGTAGGGCCGTGTGGGGCAGGAACTGAACTGGGGGCCTCCTGCATGGGAGGCAAGAACATTTGCCACCATCCCGGCAGTTACCAGTTGCACCACAGTTCAGCATATTGGTTTGCACAGGCTAGGGCTGGGATTTGATCCCCAGACCTCATGGTTGCAAGGCAAGTGCTCAACGTGTTAAGCTATTCCAGCATCCCAGAACACTTAGATTTGAAATACAAACTGAATTTAATCTCTGAAAGTAAATTGCCGAGTGAGACTTTGAAAGCAAGTTCCATATGCGAGTCATCTGTTTCCCTGTTCTGTGCTTTCTATTCTGGTTACTCAGTGGATCATCTTAAATTGAAATGCTTCAGTGATAATTCATATTTCCAAATTCCACCCCACCCAGTTCTTAGTGAAGCAACACCTCAATGCCCAACCCCTTTTTCAAGGAAAAAGAAAGACTGGTTTTAATGTAGATGCTGAGGATTGATGAAATGAAGTATGTACAGGAAGCTGGCATTTGCCATGGTTAATTTCATGTTGATAGAACTTACCTTTGGAATAATCTCTTGTGAAGATGTCTAGGGGCTCAAGTTGGATACATCAAGTCTAGAGACATCAACGGGATACAATGAATTCCTGGCGGTCCCCAAACAAACACAAATGCCTTTGTCTCAGTACAGTACATTATCCATGTAGAATGCCTCCCAGTCCTCACTCTGCAGAGATCTTCCCAGTAAGGTTGCTATGATTCTGGAAAAAAACTGATGCAGCCTTCTGATGCAGGACCACCCTGGGTTGGGTGCTGCTGTATGCCTCACAGCAGCCTGGTTGTGGGATCGGGTCCTCAGATATCATGTAGAATAGCCCCTACACAAAAGAGGAGCCCTGGGACTACTTTTAAGAAAGTCAAGATTTCTTCCATCTGCCCTGTACACACCCCTGTACTTGCCTCCCCAAGTTTTCTTCTATAAAGCTTAGAAACACAGAAGCAACTTTCAGGAATTTAGTACCTGAGTGAAGACACACCCCATTCTCCATATCTTTAAAGGGAAAATTCAATAACTATTCCTCATCAATTACAGGCAAAGCTGAGTCAAGTGATGTTTGCCTTTTTTTTCCCTAATGTGCCGCAAATACCGAGTACCTCAAGGGAAACTATGCCATATTAAAAAAAAGAAAGAAGTACCACATTGAAGTTCCCAGGCTCAGAATTCTACTTCTGCACTTTCTGTCTGAGCAGATTAACAATAAACTTCCAAGTACAACTGGCTAATTGAATCACGGGATGAGTTGTCTCTCACACTTGCATAGATGGGCTGGTTCTGTCCTGGGATCATGATAAAGCTGAGTTGTTCAAGGAAAGCCATTCCCAGCAGAGTGCCTGCTTCCAGCCTTCCACAGGAGTGTTCTCAGCTCAGTCTGTGTGCTACTAAGGGTCTTAGGTATAACACGTACCTAGCTGTTCACCTTCTTTTACATGATTTTTTTTGCTTGTTTTTTGTCCTAAGAAGAGTTTAGAAAAGTTTTCAGAATTTATAGATATGTAACCCTAGGGCTGCTCTTAGAAATAAATGAGGAATGGGAGAATATTAAACACAAAGCAGCCTGTTTCTGTGGTCTTTGTTTTAAGGAGTTTGACCCTGAGACATGTACTGCTTGGGCCCCAGGTTTGTTTTAGTAACAGCAGCCCAACCCTCCCCTCTACCTGGGGGGTGAGTGAGTCACCACAGCATGAATTAGGACTGGCAAGTGGTGACAACTGCTATCATCTAAAACACAGAACTTCCCCCTGAAACCTTTTCCACTCAACAAAGTTTGGAAAAACAGACAAAATGAGAATTCTCAAAGAATTTTCATAAGGTTATATTTTGTGCCAAACTGACATGTTTTGCACATGGGTTTCTCACATGTGGGAATTAACTGATAGGAATGCCTTTTTTTTTTTTTTTTTTAGTTCTGCAAATACCTTTAAGACTTTTGTAAAAGGAAAGTTATCATCTAGAGTTATAATCTCAAATTCTCAGCACAAGATAAGAGATCAGATTTTTCCTTAGAGGAATGCATATGAAAAGTTCCAAAAAATTCATGTTCCAGATGTTAATAGATGTTACTAAAAATGATTCTATGGTAAATAATTCTTCCACTTATCACTACCTCCCTATGCACCAGGCTTTATTTCATTTGACCTTAACAATCCCAGAAGGTAAATATATTATTACCTCCATTTTGAAGTTAGGGATACTGAAGCTCAGAGAGGTTAGTGACTTCCAAAGTAAATAATAGAGCCATCATTCAAATGGGTTTGATTCCAAAGTCAATTCTTTTAACCATGTGTGTGTGTTGAGTCAACTCCAACTCCTGGGAATCCTAATGAATGAATGATGTCCACAGCGTCCTGTCCTCACAGCCATGCTCAGCCCCTGTAGACTCATGCCTGTGGCTTCTTTTATGGAATTACTCCATCTTCTGTTTTGTCATCTTTTCCTGTTGCCTTCTATTTTTCCAGAATTATTGTCTTTTCCAAAGAACCCTACCTTCTCATGATGTGCTGGAAGTAGGACAGGTTACGTTTTGCCATTTTTGCCTCCAGTGCTGTTTCAGGGTTAATTTGCTCTAGGACCCACTGTTTGTCTTTCTGGTGGTCTTGGGTATCTGTAGAGCCTTCCTCCAACACAGTCTTTAAATGACCATGCAAAAATATATTTGGAAAATGCAGAAGTAAATAAGGTTTAAAACATTTTTGTTTTGTTTTGCTTTTTAAAAATTACTATATGGAAAAGCTGGGATGGCTCAGTGAGTTAAGCTCTTGCTTTGCAGCCATGGGGACCAAGGATCGAATCCCGGCCCTGGCCTGTGCGGACCCATATGCTGAACTGGGGTGTACTTTCCATGCAGGAAGCCCCCAGTTCGGTTCTCGCCCCCCGGTTTGGCCCCTGGCTATAGGAGGCATGTCTCCCATGAGGGAGGCTCCCAACCCAGTTTCTGCGGCCTCCACCCACCTGTGTGCAATGAAGCCATGTTGAAAACTGATGACATACAACGATGGAAACTGCTCTGGGCCCTCCCCCTTCTTTCTGTCTCTGTCTCTCGCTGTCTCTGTCAAAAACAATAAAATAAATCTTAAAAAATTTATAAAATAAAATAAAATCACTATATGAATTTCAGGACTATTTATGTGCTAAAATGAACTGTAAGTCATCAAGAGAGGTTTTTGACATTACAACACTTCCCTTTTTTTCATGGCACTGTCTTAATTTGGATTCCTGAGACAATGACGTGTGGGTAGGAAATTTCCTTGGGAAGTGATCTGAGGTAGCACAAATAAAGAACAAGAAGAGTAGGACAGTTTAGGAAAAAAGACAACCAAGCATGTGTTTATAGCCCTATCACTGCAACTAGAGTTCAGTATTTCTAGAGATCCTTGAGGAGCTATGCAGAATGAATCTCAAACCAGTTCTACTGAAGGACAGGGGGCTAGGTTATTTACCCAATGACTGCTCCTTCATTGTTGAAATGTGCTCCTGGGGTTTAAATTCTAGCAGGTCTGGGCTGCCCTGTGTGCAGACTGAGCAAGCTCACAGAGTGCCAGGTAAAGCTCTGACCCTGAGAGGCAGAAAGACAGATGTGAGGGGTGGGAAGCTATCAGTGTGCAAGGCAGCTGCCCACTGGCTGCAGGTGAAATAGAGGTGAACCAAGGAGGCATGGGTGGGGCATCTACATTGTCACTATAGTTGGTTACTCCCACTTTGCTTATACCATCCCTGCCCCACACTGAGTACTCTCTGATATTGATGCTTCAAAGTAGTTGTGGGTTGTAGTCTCTACAGTTGAATTTAAAATGGAAGGAATAGTGAAATGAATTATAATCCCCACAGCTGCAGCTGTCGCTGAGGTTTTAATCAATATGAGAGTTCCCCCTTTTCTGCTGGGGATATCTTCTAAGACCCCCCGTGGATGCTTGAAACTGGATAGTACTGAACCATACATACGCAGACACACACACACACACACACACACACTGTTTTTTACTATACACACATGCCTATGCTAAAGTTTAATTTATGTTAGGCACAGTAAGAGTTTTACAACAACTACTAATAAAATAGAACAATTATAACAATATACTGTAATAAAAGTTATATGAATGTGGTCTCTCAAAATATTGTGCTGTACTCATTATTCTTGTAATGATAGATAATACAATGTCTACATGGTAAGTGAAGTGAATGATGTAGCCATTGGGACAAGTACTGTGTCCTGAAACAGTTGATCTGATACCCAGGATGGCTACTAAGTGACTAATGGAAGAGTAGCATATACTGTGTGGATATGCTGTACAAAAGGATGATTCAAATCCCAGATGGGATAGAGCAGGACAGCTCAAGATTTCATCACACTACACAGAATGACATGCAATTTAAAAACTTGTTGTTTATTTCTGAAATTCTTTGTTTAATATTTTCATACCACATTTGTCATGGGTAACTGAATCTGTAGAAACTGAAGTTGTGGATAAGGGCAAACTACTGATTTTGTAAGAGCAACTATATCCCCTTGCAATAATCAAGGTCAACTAATCCCACAAGTATAGTAACACTGATCGTTGGCCTATAGGTTTATCTTCATGAGAAACCCAAAATGACCAGTGACAGTAACTTTAGGTTCAGTGGAACCTTCATTATATCCCCTGATTGAAATGTTTTACGAACCTTGGAAATCTAGACTTCTAATTTTGCAGAGCCTAGAGAACAAAAATTCCCCCAAATAAAGCAGCACACCTTCTAGGGAACGACCTACCGGTACCCCAACTGAATGGAACACTCTTCTTTCTGCATCTTATATTTGAACTGGATACCATTTGGGTTTTTCCATCTACGATAGTTAGTGTTGTATCAACTTGCCAGGCCCATAAAATGCCCAGATATTTAAACATGATTCTAGGTGTGTCTGTGAGAGTTTTTCTGGATGAGACTGACATGTGAATTGGTTGACTGAGTAAAACAGATTGCCCTTCCTGAAGTGGATGGGCCTTACCCAATCCATTGAAGGCCTGCATAGAACAAAAAGGCTGAGTAGAGAGAATTTACTATCGCTGCGTACTGTCTTCAAGCTGAGACATCAGTCTTCTCCGGCCTTTGGAGTTGGACTCCGATTTGGATGGGAATTTACACCATTGGCTCTCCAGATTCTCAGGCTTTTGGACTCCGACTGGAATTATACCATTGGCTCTCTTGAGTCTCCAGTTTGCCAAATGTAAATCTTGGGACTTTTCATAACCACATGAGTCAATTCCTTATAATAAATTTCCATCTGTTATTCTTTCTATATATAAAGGGTGTCCCAAAATTTATGCAAGATTTGAATTTTGCGTCATTTGTGCGGTAGTGTTGCCAAAAAAAAAAAGACAGCATGACAGCTGACAGTTCAGGATTATTAAAAATGGACTGCTACACAAAAAAACAATGCATTTTCATTGTTGAGCAATGAAAATTTATACTTTTTAATTATAAACCTGTGTTTTCTATCAAAATTAATTCTTGCGTGAATTTTGGGACACCCTTTATGTATATATGTACATTATCTATCATCCACCTATCATCTATTTATCATCTAGCTACTTATTATCTATCTATCTAGCTAGCTAGCTAGCTAGCTAGCTAGCTAGCTATCGTCTATCTATGTGTATCTCCAGCTGAGTGCAGAGGTAAATAGCTTTTAATTTTTCTATACAATCTCAATGAGCACCAAGAATTTTACAATGTTTGTAATCTTCACCGATGATTTGGGGGAGGTCTGGGGAAGTGGTCCCAATGAACAGTGTTCAGTCTTCTGGTCATCTGCTTGACCTTCCTCATTTTCTTCCATTTGGATTCTCTCAAAATATCCATGTTCTTCTAGATGATCTGGAATTGTTTACCCCCTTTCTCTGAAGTCTTGACACTAGCTAGCAGCCAAGCACTGGCCCATCTATTACAGGTTCATGTATCATTCTTACTCCATACCAGTATATATCTATGAAGCAAAATAGCAGTGATTATAGAGTTTGCTGTCAGACATCTTTGCTCATTACTAGCTGTGTGATGTTCAGCAAATATTCATTATCTTTAAGACTCAGTTTACTTATCTGTAGAATGGTGATGATTATAGTTGTTGGGAGAAATTTTTTTTTTTAAGATTTATTTTTATAATTTTTGACAGAGAGAGAAATACAAAGACAGAGAGAAGGGGGAGGGCCCAGAACAGTCTCCATAGTTGCACGTCATCGGTTTTTCCACATAGTTTCATTCCACAGGTGGGCGGGGTTGCACAGGGCAGGAACTGGGCTGGGGTCTCACCCCAGTGAGAACTGAACTGGGGGCACTCCCCAGTTCGGTATATGGGTCTGCACGGGCCGGAGCCAGGATTTGACCCTCAGTCTCCGGGGCTGCAAAGTGAGTGCTTAACCCACTGAGCCATCCTGGCTTCCCCTGTTGGGAGAATTTTTTTAATTTTTAAAAGGTTTATTTTATTGTTTTTGACAGAGACAGAGATAGAAATACAGAGAGAAGGGAGAGGGCCCAGAGCAGACTCTATAGTTGTACATCATCAGTTTTTGACATGGTTTTGTTCTACATAGGTGGGCAGGGGCTTTGTGGGGTGGGAACTGGGCTGGGGGCCTCCCGCATGGGAGGTACACCCCCTGGAGCCAGATGCCAAACGAGGGGGGAGAACCAAACTGGGGGCCTCCAGAATGGGAAGCACATCTCAGTTCAGCACATGGGTCTACAAGGGCCAGGGCCCAGATTCAATCCTCGGTTCCTTGGGCTGCAAAGCGAGCACTTAAGCCCCTGAGCCATCCCGGCTTCCACTGTTAGGAGAATGAATTGAAAGGATATATGAAAAGAGCTCAGCACAATACCTGACACATACCAAGTGCTCAAGAAATTGGAACTACTATTATTTGTAAATATTGGGAATAAAACATTTTGAAACATTTTCTAGAATTGTTTTTCCCCCATAAACCATGTTTTACTGGGGTTCTCCCTGGGTTGAGAATAGAAATAAAGGAGGTATAGAAATCAGAGAAAAATAGAGGGAAGCTAATAATGTGTAGGGGTATGTGGTATTTATGCCTTTAGAGAGAGGATATGAAACACCAAAATAAAGAGGTAAGTGGCCAGCTTTAAATCTCAAAGCTGACTTTATTGAGTCTCTTGAGCTGTGAAGTCAGCCTAATTTAAAAAGAAAAAAAATTTCTATATTCTAAAAGCTTCCCTTACATATGAAAAGCAAAACACAGAAGTCTGATTATAAAGTTTTTCTCTAAGCCTTGGGTAGAGAAGAGAGAACTCAGGGTGTGATTTATGTTGAATTCCCTGTAAAGAGAAACAACAAGAAAGACTTCTGCTAGAAAAAGAGGAATTATGAGTGAAAGAAGAAAGTAAACAGAAGCAAGTGACCAGTCTTAAAAATGCCACTTCCCTCTTGGGATAAAAATCTGGGTTGAGAAGAGGACTTAAGGAGGGGTAGAAATCACAGAGAAATGGAGAGGTAGCTAATCAAGTGTAGGTGTATGTGTGTGATATTGTGTGTGCAGCTTTCCCCTGAGATAGTTAGAAAGTAGCCATCTTTCTCAGCTGGCTAGGTGGCATGTAAGAGATCCAAGTCCTCTCCACCCCCTCCCCACATGTTCCAGAAAGTGCCAAAGCTAAGTGCTCTGCTAATCTGATGAGTTCAGAGGCTAGAAAAATGGCTCAAATTTAAAGGCCACGTGTTACACTGCAGATTCTGTTCTATGTGCTTTTCTATGCCTCATTTCATGTTCCTGATCACCCAACAAGAGAGACAATGATGTTTATTGTCCTCATTTTATGGATGAAGGAGCCAAGACGTAGAGAAGTAACTTGTCTAAAACCACAGAGCTAGTAAGTGGCAGGGCTGGGGCTCAACTTCTGGCCATCTGGTATAACAACTATGCTTTTAGCCTCTTTGCCACTTCCCCCCCTTAAGAGTTACAGCACCAGATAAATCCAAGGAAGTGCCATGACAGCAGCAATCGATGCCCAAGGTCCCTGAGAAACTGCCTCCATACCTTTCTAGAACCAAGAAAACAGATGATGCATCACTCCACGGATGACAGACAGAGGCAAATGGGACTTAATTAGGGAGAGTACGATGATTTATTAATTATTGAGACCACCACTCCCCACAAACAGGTAAATGTACCCTGCTGTCTTCTTGGGAAGGAGGAGACAGGTGGGAAACCTTTGAGGAAATGAGGAAACAAAACACTGTGGGCTTTGATAAGTATACGAGCATATTACCGCTGAAGGAATGAGGTCACCTGGAAGAGACTGTTAAACCAGAACAGACTGTTACCTCTCACTGGTAAGTTGAAGTCTAGGTCCACCTGCCCCACCCCTCACCCCTCATCGCCAAGCTGAGATCAGTTATGGAAAACACAAAAGCTGTGTTTTGTTTGTGTGGCACACTCATGTCCCTCACCCACGTGTGTAAAGGCTGACTCTGCATGTATGTCTCTATTTCATCATGCTATCCGCCAGCTCCTCAAGGGCGGTGAGCATGTCTTATTTGTTTTTTATTTCTGGCACAGAGGTATTTATTAGTGCCTCCTGAAAGGAAGGAATAAATAAATGAGTGAAGGAATGAATCTTTCATAGTATTTGCCTCCGTAGCTCACACAAAGTCACTTTAATCAACTCTTGATTTGTCCACCATCACTGTGGATTGTCTTCAGTCACTAAAGAACTACTTTTGATCCCCAGCAATACCTGGAGCAGGACTCTCCTTGAGAGGGCATGGTGATTAATTTTTCAGTTGCCCACATTATCAGGGGCGTCTTAGTAAATTATTCCCTTATGTTGGAATAATATATATATATTTGCCACTATCAATAAAACGTGCAATAAACATGGTTGTTTATTTGCATTTATCCACTAGACTTATTTCTTTGGGGATAGATCCTTAGGACTGGAACGATAGGTTATATTTTACTGAGAGCTAATGTAGTGTTATGCAAAAGTACAGACTTTGTTATCCAACAGAATCACACACCTTTTACTGGTTATTGCCATGGATCTAGCGATGGGTTTGACTTCACAGGGCTTCAGTCTGCTTACATGCAAAATGGAAAACATGCCAATCTCATAGGTTTGCTAAAATGATTAAATGAGATATTTCTGTACCTATCACATAATAAGTACTTAATATATATGTTGCCATATTTCTTTCTAAGGCCATTACGGTGCTACCAATCCCAGGTATTATTAAAATTACTTCTTGTCATATAGTCACTGAAAAGCCAATACGTAGATATACATGCATACATAATTAGCACCCAGCATATACTTTAAATGATTTCTACAAATGAATTAGTAAAAGAATAGCCCATGGGAAAAATGCAAAGAATATAAATAGGTAATTCAGAAATTGAGAGCCTGAATGGCCAAGAGCCAAGACAAGTTGGTTAACTTCACTAATTTTCAGATAAATCATAGTTAAAACAATGAGATGATATTTCACCCCCTCTGGACTGGCAAAATCAGAAACCTGGACAATACTTGTTACTCCATAGGGTACTTAAACTACTCACAAACTGCGGGTGAGAGTGGAAATGCCTCAGTGATTTGAAAGAACACTTTCACAACACTGAGAAAAATTGAAGATGTGCATACTCTATAACCAGAAATTCTACTTCTACGTTTAAACCCAGAAAAACTCTCAGACGGGACTTTCACCCGTGACTGTGTAGACTATAATAAAACCCGTGTGTTTTCAGCACACGCCTTCCTTCGCCCTCAGTGGTGTTGTGTCTTCATTAGTCACTGGGCATGTTTCTCGCCTTCTGCCCAGGCTGAGCAGAATCAGTCACTTCACTGTGCAGCAGAGAAGGGGGTCTGCGCCTCTATACCATTCCTGCAAAGACTTTGAATCTATCCTCCTCCGTTCAACCCCACCCCGAGTTTTTGCCTTCAGAAATACAGTTTGTCTTTCATTCTGAAACTTCTCTGAAGCAGGAAGAAGCTTGCTTCTTGTTTGCTAACCTCTCTCCCCACCCTGCCCCATTTTAAAGACTAAAAAGCCCTTAAAAATGTCAACGTGTTCTGACAGGGGAGATCTCAATATATCCTGAAGGTAAAAAAGCAAGTGTGATCTCTGTGATCTTATTTTTCTATATATACATATATAATTACACACACACACATATATAATATGTTATATAACATTGTGTGTGTGTATGTGTGTGTGTGTGTGTGATAATATGTGCCAATTTTATAGTAGTTACTTATGAAAACTGGATTTAGTGTGATATGACTTTGGTTATTTTCTTTTTATTCCTAATTTTTTAAACAAGCATATTTAAAGTTCATAATTATTATTGGTATGGGTATATATTTCTTCTTTCCATATATTAAGGCGACATGGCTATCTGTTTCAAAGTTATTGCCAGGTGATAAAAACATAAAATAAAATTTACAATATATATTTTATTATACATGTGCCCATGCTGACTGAGAAGCAGAGAGGGAGGGAGAAAGTGAGGGAGAGAGAGAGAAAGGAAAAAGGTTAAAAGAACAAAAATGAAAATGTATGATCAGTGGTTACCTCTGGATAATGAGGTTAACATGTTTTTTAGTGATCTTCCATGTGTTACAAGTTGCCTGTGGTTGTTCATGTTGCCATTCATTCCTTCAGCACACGTCTATGGCGCACTTACTTTGCGATCAGTACTGTTCTAGGCACTGGCGTTCCGGAGGTGAACAAGATAGGCAAAGTTCCTACCCTCCTGAAACTGGTGTTCTGATGGGTGGAGACAATCAGCAAACTAATACAATAAAAGAGATGCTGCTAGACGGGGACAAATTGTATTAAAAACCATCTGGGTAATAGGATAGAGAGTGATAGAGCTGTGGTGATTTTTTAAAATATTTATTTTTATTGTTTTTGACAGAGAGAGAGCTACAGAGACAGAGAGAAGGGGGAGGGCCCAGAACAGTCTCCATAGTTGCACATCAT
>PVKE010047684.1:0-11841 GCA_004027555.1 Craseonycteris thonglongyai | reverse complement strand
AGAGTTTGGTGAAGTGCCTCTTCAAAACATTTTCTGTATTTTGAGTTGTTTGGCTATTTATTGTGTCATAGTGTTTTAATATAGATATGGTGCCCAAAAATATATATACATTTTAAGAAAGGAAAAAACTGTATTAAAATTGTAATACTTAAAATATACTGATAAAAGATGACTACAAGTCACTTTTGAGTTCTGCAATTGTAAGAGGTGCTCAACATGGTTAGCATCAGTATTTATGTAATACACAGATAACATCTCTTAAAAACGTTTATACATTGTTGTTACCCCCGGTATTTTAGTTATAAATTACCAGTTATATATATGTACTTTAGTCACTCTTTCTATATAGCAAAGGACAGGCTTGTTTCTTGTCTTGTGTAATAAATATAATACTCTACTTATATTCCTGGAGCAAAGATAAACATGTTTAGTGCCCACTATAAAAGATCCAGGTTTTCTAAGTTCAGAGTTCCTCTCATAATGCAGTATAGGTGCTGATGATCCTCTGTACAATGCTCTATGGAAATCTGTCCTTGGAAAGTTAATAGAAAAAATGTTGATACTCCAGTTAATGCTCTTTCCATGACAAGTAAACGTATCTTCATCTCTGACTCAGGAATCTCCTGTCTACTACCAACATCCATGAAACCGGGGCATACTAACTTTTTAGTTCACAAGTGATTTAAACACTCAGACCTTTTACAACTCTTGACAGTGACTTCAATTGCTGATCAGCTACTTATACATATTTAAACCTTTTCATAAGAACTCTTATGACCTTATAGAGATTTCCAAAGAAATTTTAGGAAAAACAAACAAAACACTTCTCACTCTTTGTTTTTAGAAGATTCTGGTATAAATTGAAAATGTTGGATGCTGCATGATAACCCCATACTTACGTGATTATGTAAGAAGAGTATTAGGATATCAAAGTGTATTTTGCTACTTCCTTTCCTTGGTACAGAATATGATCAGAGAAAAAATATTCATTGATTTATAGACAGTAATTTATTATGATCATGGACTTAATAATGTGGAGATCTCTGACAAGTTATGTTAATTTTAACACAGATATTTTGAGCATATTTATATCCTATTTGAATGTATAACAAAGTTCACCTACCATAGGGTAGCCTGTTGATAATCAAGGAGAACTACTCAGTTCTATGTTTGATTTTCATCTTGTGTCCTCAGCCATACCATTCCTGTTTATTGTCATAACTGTCAATGACATCTATCACCATTTTTGATGACCATATCTGTCAATGGTAGCGACCAGTGCTGAGCTACTTAGATGCCACATTTTCATGAGAACATAAGCTACCTGGTAGCAGGTTGCTTACACTGAGCCACTTCCAAAATTGACAGAGCCGTATTTTTTTCTTTACTGGAAAAGTACATCTTAATATGGACTTACATTGTTTCTGATGCTTCTATCCACTTTGTCATATGTGGATTTGATGATTATCCTATTCCCTGTCCTACTACCTAACACAATATTGCTTTTAGTAAGTCAATCAAAAGTGGCAATGAACAGCACCTTGTGTCATCAGTTAGTGGTCTTACTATATGTGTATTATCTAGAAAGAGTTGTAATACAATATTGAAATTGCATTTATTCTGTCAATTGCATAATAATAACTTGTATGTTTAAGTACTAATCTATAGAAGAATACCATGTACTTGGAAGCTGTATCTAAAATACAGTATTTTTTTCAAAATCAGAACACAAACATAAGAATCAACAGATACAAACAGAATTCTCTGCCATTACTACTCCTAATTACACTCTCAATTTTCCTTAATCTTTATTTACCCCAATTTTGCCCTCTTTTAATTTAGAAGTATTCTTTCCTCCGACTTAGTGGTGCTTTCACCCTGGGCCACAATGTTTTCTCAAACTAGAGATGAACACTACATCTTGTTTGTTCTGATTTCTTCATGCCATCTCACTGCTGAGGGTTCTTTTTTATGCTAGTGAAACATAACCAATGGCTGTAGCGATTGATCTGAACTATCATGAAATATTGAGACTGTGATAAGGTAAGAAATGTATGTTTGAAAAGCAAAAGATTCTCTGGGACACCCGAAGGTGGCTCTAACAATTGATAGATTTTTTTTTTCTTTTTTCTTTTGGGGTAAAGGGAAACCATCTGTTCATTTGAGTAATGATATTTGCACCATATTAAATAGAAAACATGGTGCTTTGGGTATTTTGTTTCTGTACTTTAATGTGTAGAGAAGGATATGTTTGAAAGGTGATGATTCGAAGTGTCAGGCTAATTGTGTGATTATTTTTCTTTTTGTTTTAAAAACTACCATTGCCCCTCTAATATCTCTGTATAACAAAGGGCTGTAAAACTACAACTACGTTTTCCACACTCCCTTGACCATGGAATTGCAAAAGAAAAGCACATATGTGAAGTTTAGAAACTGGAAGCAAAACAGAAGCC
The DNA here is from genome assembly GCA_004027555.1 of Craseonycteris thonglongyai. Classification (NCBI taxonomy): domain Eukaryota; kingdom Metazoa; phylum Chordata; class Mammalia; order Chiroptera; family Craseonycteridae; genus Craseonycteris; species Craseonycteris thonglongyai. The sequence continues at coordinate 9,388 of PVKE010047684.1, read as the reverse complement.
ATTATTCTCCCACTGCTGCAGAAATGGCTGTTTAGTTGGATGGTAGAAATAATGTCTGCAGTGGCTTCTAGGACATCTGCAGTGAATCATCTTAAGTGATGCAGGCAGCTGGGTGACTGGAAGCTGCTTCCAATGACTTTCGTACTTCCAGATCAACTCACATGGTTCCTCATGATATCTGCTCCCCATTCCTATGCAATAGTTTTAGAGGCAACACGTTTTCTCTATAAATCCCGTTTTAATAAAACACCTGGTGAATTTTCTGTCTCATAACAAAACCTTGATTTACATATCAGTCATCAATATATTTTAGGAAACTAACAGTTTCCTTTTGATTTATGTATTAGTTTTAGCTTTTTTTGGTTAAATTTAATGGGGTGACATTGATTGGTAACAATTAGATAGTTTCCGGATGTACAAGTCCACATCACATCACCCATGCATCGTAATATGTGCCCACCACCCAGAATCAGCTCCCCCTCTACCACCATATATCCAGTGCCCCCTCCCTCCTTCCCCCCAACTCTCTCTCCCCCATTCCCCCCGTCCCCAGGTAACCACCAAACTGTTGAGTGTGTCCATATTGCTGGTGCCCACTCCCACCTCCCCTACCACTCTCCCTCCCCACTCCTCCCCTTTCCTCAGTCTTAGCAGGGAAAGTTTCTATAGACTTGACCTATAAATTAAGATTACATTTAAATTAAAATAAAAATTAAATGACAAATACATAATTGAGCCTAACTTGCAAAATTTGCTGAGTGCATGCTGCACTTCTGTGGACAAAGGACTATTTTATTCTGTATGTCAGTGATTTTCAAACTCTTGAATAGGGTAAAATCACCTGTCAGACTCATTAAAACAGATATCTGGGATTCCCCCTCAAATTTAATTTCAATAGATTCGGAGTGAGGTGCAAGTATTTGAATCTGTAAAAAGTTTCCAGGTAATACTGATGCTGCTAGTTCATGGACCACATTTGAAAAACACTGGTCTTTCCCATATTTTAAGACTTTGTTGGTTTCTTCTTGTTTCAGATAAGTATACAAATGATTATTTTACAGTGTTTTAGAAGATCTTGTTTTCTTTTTTAATCCAGACTTACTACTTGTCACTAGTTCACCAAGGTCTTAACTAACTCGTTTGCCCAAACTTAATGGTATCTGATATAAATCTTTTTATTATCAATCAGTTATTTTTATAAAACTGCCTTGTAGCCATTTAAAAATAGAAAACTCTCACGTTAAGTATGAAATTCAAAGATTTATGACGAAAACATTAAGTATAAAAATTAAGTACAAAAGAACTCAGTTGGGGGGAAGCTGGGATGGCTCAGTGGGTTAAGCGCTTGCTTTGCAGTCCCAGAGACCGAGGATTGAATCCTGGTTTTGGCCCAGGTGGACCCATATGCTGAACTGGGGTGTGCCCCCAGTTCAGTTCCTGCCGGGGCCTATGCTAGAGGATCCCGGCCCAGTTCCTGCCCTGTGCAGCCCAGTGCCCACCTGTGGAGTGAAACTATATGGAAAACTAATGCTGTCAACTATGGAGACTGCTCTGGGCCCTCCCTATTCTCTGTCTCCCTCTGATTGTCTCTCTCTCTGACACATAATGATAATAAATAAATAAATAAATAAATCTTAAAAAAATAAACTCAGTTGGGAAATCGTGTGTATATATACTTCTATTATATAGATATAAGTTTTCAAACCTGGCCCCAAAATTCTTTGACAACTCTCTGCTTATATTGGAGCATCATGATTGTTCTTTAAAGATGTATTTTCTTGAAGCCTAATCAAGTATTTTAATTAGTCCATTTAATTCAACAGTCAATAAAGTTGATTAGAATGTCCTATGAGGAACTCATTTTTATGAATGTATAATTTGTCCTGTGAATATATAGCAGTTCAATATCCTTTAAGAAACTTTTTTTTATAAATCTTTTTTTTATCTAAATTTTTATTTATTTATTTATTTTTATTTTTACACAGAGAGAGAGAGATACAGAGACAGAGACAGAGAGAGAACTGAACTGGGGGAGCTCCCACCCAGCACATGGTCCCACACGGGCCGGGGCCGGGACTCGATCCCTGGTCCCCAGCCCTGCGAAGTGAGCGCTTAACCCACTGAGCCATCCCGGCTTCCCCAAGAAACTTTTTTAATTAACACTTTCTCTCATAGATTTTTTTAATTTCAAGTTGGATAAAAAACTGATTACCTTTGTTTATCAGAAGCAATGTAGTTCAGTACTTAAAACATAATATTTAATACTTTGAACCACCACTTACCCACGGTCACACAGCAAGTAAAGTTGGTTGATGTGTCTGTTTCCGCTCTCTTGTCTAAATTATAATAATGATTTCATAATATTAAATATTAATAACATGGTGATTCTGTAAGCAAGGATGTACAAAAGGCTCAGAGAATTCTATAAACATTAGTTGCTATATAAAAACCCATCCTGACCAGATGAGACTTTAAATATAAAAAATTATCTGTATTTTATAATTTATTTCCTGATTATGAAAAAGAAATTTACAAATACAGAAATTCAGTTGTGAAATCTGCATGCATAATATTGCACCTTTTATAATAGGATGATTGGTTAAATTTAATCACATTTTTCACATGAATGAAATATTTTCTAAATCTCTTTTAAAAACAAACAAACAAACAAACATACAAACAGTTCTCTAGGAAAACCGGGCCTGGGCGCTGAATTCACACCTGGCTGCATTTTCCTGGTACTGTGTTCTCGCTAAGAAGGACTCAATTCTCCAGGCCAATATCTGCAGTCAACTTCATTTATTTTCATGATTGTCTCAACTTTTTGTGTCTGTGTTTTGAAAAAGTGGTGAGAGAACGTTAAATGTTTTAGGTCAGACTCCATAAAAGCAGAGCCTGAGACAACCATTCAAGTGTGGGGCTTGTTGGGAGAGGATTGTGTATGAATCACCCACCAGGGAGGAAATGAGACAAGACAGGAAAGTGGGAGAGAGCTGAGCAGGGATTCTGTCTCAGGGAAAGTCTAGCCTTGGCTGTAACCACAGACGGAACCCTGTGGAGCATTAGCTATTTCACTGATCCGGTGCAGCCCTTATAACCACACATCAGGCAACACCGAGGGCTGCTGATGGGAGAGAGTGGGAGTTCCTTCATGAGGCAGCTGGTTCATTCAGCAAATGGCAGTTCTCCAAAGAAGGGGCACCTAAGACTTAACAGCCAACAAAATGAGAAAAAATTAAAAAAAAAGCCATTGAAGTTGTGGTTTGTTTTCTTACTGCTTTTAATATAGTATCTTGTCATGATGAGGGTTCATTTTAGTGTTTAAGATCCTTAATGCTGAAGCAAACGTCTGAATTAAACTTCAAACTCTACTGCTTCAGGCTTGTTAGGGGCAGGTTAATTAACGTTTTGTGTCATACATTTTTGAATTTGAAAAAAACACAGATGATATTGAAATAATATCTTTATCACAGGGTACTTGTAAAGGTCAAATAAGATCATAAATGTTAAGAACTGAAAGCTGTGTTCGCCCTGAATTAAGCAGTATATGAATGCTGTCCGTTGTCATTATTTTTAATTCTTTATAAAAGTATATGGAAAGACCGGAGAATAACTAGGAGTTGAATTATGTGCTCTTCCCCCAAGTTAGATAATACTGAACCTGCTTTCTTACAAAGTGCTTTTATAACTAAGAATAACTCCTATATCAGATACTTTTCATAAATTCATAAATAAAATAATTTTGGGCAATTTTCCATCTATCGTAACTGTTTTCTATTTTAGAAATTGTTGTCAATATTGCAATACAATTTTACATATAATTCTGAAGATAAAAATTTATTTTTTAAATAAATGTCTAGAAGTATAATTTGTGTCTAAAGGAAATTATGTTTTAAAGTTTTAGTTGCCTTTTGTCAGATATTCTTCTGGAATAGTAAATAATATTTTACTATAAATGTCTATAAAGTGCTTTTTTCTCATCAAAATATACACTTCTTCCCCAGTATAAAACCTACATATATTTTTGTTTCCTTTTGGCAAATGTGATAGGTAAAGAATATATTTGACATTTTAATATTTTTTTAATCTTTTTTTACTGTAATAAAGTTAACTACTTTTATATGACTTTCCATCCTACTGTGTAAATTAGTAAACTTTTTTTTTTGGTTTTGTTTTTCTCAGTTTATTACTTTATAGGAAAAAAGAGCATATTTCTCCCAGTACAGTTTTTAAACTTGCTATCTCTAATTTCTCACCTCCATTCTCTGTCTTAAATATAAATAATTTTTCACATTTTATGGTGAAAAGAAAGACCATAAAATATTAAAGTACAACTTAATGTGTTTATTACTAAATAAACACTTACATAATTACCACGTAGAAAAATAAAATAAAACATTATCAGGGACCCAAATCATTTTCTATAGCTCTTTCCAATTTCACTCCTTCTTTGATGTTTCCTGACTTACATGCAGTTAGTTTTGTTTTAGAGTTATCTTACCTATGTATTTACCCCTAAAATTACAGTTTAGTTTTGTTGGTGATAAACTGTACATCAAGGCGAACATGAAACATGTTTCTTTGTTCATGGTTTCATTGATTACATTATATCTGTGAGATTTATCTTTCTAAAATAGCATGAAGGAGTTCATTATTTTTATTGCTAAATACAATTCCATTGCATGAATATATCCCAGTTTATGTTTATTATTGGTTGACATTAATGTTGTTTCCAGGTATTAGCTACTGTAGCAGGGTGAAGAAGGGAGGTACGGTACTGCTAAAGGAGGAGGCTGCCCAGAATAGCTAGCTGTAAATAAGCAGGCAGGCACCTCCCAGATCTCTCTGTTACAACTGAAAGCTAGAAGGAGCTGCCAGAGGTAGAAACAATTAGCACTAATGGACTGAAATTCAGAAGAACGGAAACATTGCAGGCTGGTGATTGTGGGAAATCAGTGGTAATGGGCTAAGACTGACGGAAAGAGAGACCCTCCTGTCAATTACTGGTGAGGATATAAACACAGGAGAGCTTTTTGGATAAGAGATTTTGAGTAGGAGTTTTTAGAACTGGGAGGTGTTTGCAGTCTGCAGGAGGCAGGCAGCTAGGCCCGTCAAGAACAGCAGCGGACCAAGCCCGGCCTTGGGAGCATAGCTGAAGAAGATGAGCACACAGCCGGCAGCAGCGAGTTGGCTCAGCATTGGGATCACGGGGCTGTAAGACCAGAGATGGCCCCTCTGTTTCTATGGAAGGCCGAGGTTCACCTGAAGGACTAAACACCAGCTGCCGTTGCTTCCCAGCGACCGGTGAGCAGAGGAAGGGCAGAGACGGCCCTTTCCTTCTGATTGGCCCTTTTTGGACTTTGCTTTCTGCTGCCTCAGAGATCTGCGTGGAAGATCATTCTGCAGCCTCCAGTCTGCTCCAAAAAATGGTGTTCTTAAAAGGGAGAAGGACTCCAGGTGTTATCTAGGACAGGTCTGGGGGTGGCAGCAGGGTTATTTCTCTTTGCATGTTGTGTATAGCTCTGAAATAAAGGCTTCTCTCCTTTTCCACCCAACCTTTGCCATCTTCGGTAATGGGGGGCCCTTGTAATAAACGATTATTCTGTGACCCATCTCTTGTATCAGTCTATTGGCTGAGCGGCACATGAGCCTGGACCCTGTTTCCCTCCGGTAACACTTCTACAATTAAGTATTGCGGAACTTTCTTGCACATAATTCCTGTTACAAATGGGCATATATATCTGAATATGCACATATGCAAATTAACAGTGAATATTCCTAAACTTAAGCAGATATTTTTACAAAGTGGTTGTACCAATTCACTGTTTCACCAAAAGATCCACTGACTCATATAGCCTCATGAATTTTTATGTTTTCAGTCTTTGGAATTTTAGATATTATGATACTTTAATAGCAGTCTTTACAAATTTTAATTTACTTGAAGAATAATGATGTTGAGACTCTTTTCATATTAAATTTTGGAATATTCTCTTTTTAAAAATGGCTAAGTGTTGCTCCTGATTTTGTAGTTTGATATTTTCTTTATATTGTTATATATCTATATTTTATTTATATTATTTTATTTAAACATATTACAGATATATTTTCAGAAAAATGGTATTCACTTTTACTTTCTTCTTGGTCTTGCGATAAAGTTTCTAAAATATGTGTAATTCAGTTCAGTGGTCATTTCCTTAGTGCTAAATAATAGGTTGAAAATATCTATAGGTCAAGAAGATATTTTCATATTTTATGATATATAATTCAAGGTATACAATTTAAATTTAAATTTACTTAAACAATCACTTTGAATTTTGTGAATTTTAGGAAAAAGATCAGAGTAAGGTTTCATTTTCTTTGTATATGAATATTCAATGGCCCCAGTACCCTTTATTGAAAAAATATTTGTCTACTGCTCTGTTCAACATTTTTCTGTCGTTTATCCATGTCCCAATCTACACTTACTTAGTTACTTCAGCCTTTTAATATTTAATATTACCTGGAAAATCAATTACAGAAGACTCGAGTAACCAAAACTCAAGCAACCAGCCCTCTCAAACCACTTAAGATTTTGCTGGTTGCTTGAATTTCAGTTAATGCTGTGTCTACTAAAGTTATCTGGCAATCCCCATGGGTACTGATTAACTGACAGTTTACAATATATATATTTTTAATTCTTTAACAACATTTTTAGTTGCCTTTTATGCTTTAGGATCTACTTGTTAGATTTTGAGTTGAAACTTAGATGAATTTGGTGACAATGACCTTTATTCCAATACTGAGTCTTCTATACACATGATATGTTTCTTATTAACTGGGGTTATTTTTTTCATAATTTCCTTTATTAGTGTTTTGTAATTTTGTTTGCGTATCTCTTGCACATTGCGTTGAATATTTTTATGAATTTTTTATATGTTTTCTTGAAATTAGAATTTCTATGTATTTGTGTTAAGTCTGTGCAATTTTATAGAAACTCAATAGAAGTTTCTATTTAGATTTTGTATCTTTATAAGATGTCTAAACTTGGTTTTATATCCTTAAATTTATTTTTCAGTATGTGTTTCTCATGTTTATATTCTACATCTTCATGAAAAATGGAAGTTTTATTTTGTCATTTTCTATTTCTACGATATTATTTATTTTTCCTGGAGTATTACACTGTCTTATGGCACAGTATTGAATCAAAGTGATAGTACATGGTACCTTTTTGTTTTATTATATTTTTTATGACATGCATCAATTTAGTCTTTTTCAGAGAAAATATTTGATTTTATTTGCTATAATATAGTTTCTGTTTCATTAATCATGTTTATATTTTTATTTTCTTCCACAAAATTTTCTGTATTCTTAATATGAATATTAGTTCATAAACTGAAAACAAATTTTTCTCACTAATATTTGCCTCTACAGTTGTATAATTTCTTTTAGCAGTATTGTACAAATATTCATATATATTTCTTAAAATTCTGTTAAATATTTTATAGTTTCAGTTACCCTTTCTAACTGTGTTAGGGCGTGCAATCTTGTGCAGTGCCTTTCACATTGTTATAGTACACTCCCAACTGAAAGACAAAACCGAAAACTAGTGAGAAGTTTTATTTCATGTAAACTTCCTCTAGACGAGGTTTTTGTTTGTTTTGTTTTGTTTTATTTTTGCCGCTTTTGCTCTCATAGATCCATTTTTTTCTCATGGGAGTGATTTTTTGTTTTTATAAATAATGTTTACCTCTGCATTGGCCTCAGATTTCTCAAATATCACAGGCTTCTCTGATACCACCTTTTGCCAGGCTTAGCTTTATAGCTTTGTCTCTGCACAACTTTAATTAAGATTTCATAGAGAATGAAGTTGAGAGGTGAGGAGTTTTCTTCACACAAAAATAATTCTATGTGAAACTCACTAAGCTTTCTGGCTCAGTGCATCTATAGCAGAATGCAAGAGCCAGCTGACACTAACTGGTGAAAGCCAATTGTCACATGTTAATGAAGTTTGTGAGCCAGCAAAGCGGTATTTATGCATTGTGAACGCCTACCCCTTCTTCTCAAAACTAGTTGTTGAATCACTGACACTGGGCCATGGAAGTGTCTATGTGGTTTAAGAATCTTAAAGATACTTGAAAGTCTTTTTATCTTAATGAGGAATCTTAATTTGAATCTGAATTTCCTCATTAAACTGAAGCCAATTCTTATTTTGAGAATTTTTTTTTGATGGAGTGACTGTGGAGTACAAGCATTTTTATTTTTCAACCCAAAAGGTCCTGCTTGCCAATACAAGAAGCTAAGTGACACATCCTTCATGTCACCAGGGCAGTCCTTAGTCAATTGGGTCAATTTTCTGTTTTTCCAAATTACTGCAGGCAAACATTTTTGCCAATTTTTCTGCCACTATATAGCATGTGATGCTGTTTTCTTGCTTTTTTTTCTTTTTTAAAAATCTAAACATGAATAATAATTTGCCCATTGCTCTTCTAGCTTCTACCTATGGTCTTCTCGCTGCCTGCCCCTCCCATCTCCACTTGCCACATAGACCAAAGTCAATGTCACACATTTTATTCTTATAGCAACACCAATTGCATTTGTTCATTGCTATGTAACAAATCAACTCAAAACTTGAGTCTTAGAAAAACAATTACTTTGTTATTTCACTTGATTCTTTGAATTAGATGGGTGATTCTCAGACATGTGGCTGTGATAAAAGTTTCAAGATGTCTTGATGAATATCTTTAATGTCTTCTTTCTCTTTCTCCATATGCCCTTATTCTCTAGTATAAGATTCAGCAAACCTTTTTTTTTTTCCTCTATGAAGGCTCAGGTTGGTTTTGTGAGCCATAGGGTCTCTGCCAAAGAATCTCAATTCTGCTATTGTATTTTGAAAAACAACTATATAGATTGTATTTTTCTGTGTATAATGTGCACTTTTTTTGCCCAAATTTGTAAAGGAAAAAATAAGGATGCACATTATACATGAGTAGTAATATTCCATATCTATATAAATGATTTTAATTATTTCTTATGCCTATGAGTTAAAAGTATAACTCTAGTAATCTACAATTAAGAAATTAAAACAAAAGATATTTTTCCTGAAAATTTGGGTTAAAAACGTTTGGATGCACATTACACATGGGAGTGTATTACATAGCAAAATATGGTAATATGTAAATAAGTTGAAAATATTCCAATAAAACTTTATTTATAAGAACAGGTATATACTAAAAGGCATGATTCTTTGAGGATCATTAATGAAATAATTTACAAGAGATAGTTATTTTTATAATTTTATTTAATTTATACTTTATATATAGTCTGAGATCACTATTGATATCTGTTACAACTATTTTTATTCTATATGTGTTTTAATGACAGTCATTACAAAATGGCAAGTGCTCATGTT
>PVKE010047683.1:0-11841 GCA_004027555.1 Craseonycteris thonglongyai | reverse complement strand
TCAGTTCCCTCCCTTTGCCCTAATCTTCCAACTGACAGGGGCACCTTAAGGAGCCTGCAGATTCTTTGTCTCTCTGAGACGTCAACTCACTCCCATAGAGGAGACCTCATCTCACCACTAAATGTGCTCACTTGGCTCCATGCTGTTAGGTGATGCTGGTGTTTAACGTCTGTCTTCCACCTTCAATCCAGTGACAGTAAAATCCTGCCCACCCAGGGTGGTCCATTGCCTGGGGGAGGCTCTGCTCCATGCTCATAATGGCATTTCCTCAAGACTTGTTTTAAGGGACCAAACTATGAACTTCATTCCATGTAGATATCAAGGGATGAAAACACATAATGGCTAAGAATGGATCACACACCTTGGAAGACAAAAGTTAAGGTTCTGGGATGCCAGGATAGCTCAACAGGTTAAGCGCTTGCCTTGCAACCATGAGGTCCAGGGATCAAATCCAGGCCTCAGCCTGTGCAAAACGCATGTGCTGAACTGCAGCACAACTGGTTACTGCTCAGATAATGGTGAAGGTTCTCTCCTCCTATGTGGGAGGCCCCCAGTTCGGTTTCTGCACAGCCCCACATCCACCTATGTGGAATGAAACCATGTCACAACTAATTATGTACAACTCTAGAGACTGCTCTGAGCCCTCCCCCCTTCTCTCTCTCTCTCACCTTCTCCCAAACAATAAAATAATCTTTAAAAAAATAGTTAAGGTTGTCACAGCTAGCACTCTCCCATGATAGAGCTTCCTCTGTCTCTCAGCCAATTCTTTACCCCACCCAATAGATGTGCATTGTTATGGTGTGAGGTAGGGATGTGGTAAAGCTGGTGGGAGGAAGCATGTAAGGTTGCATCTTTTTGCAATCTGTAAGAGTTCTCAAACATGCTTACACTGGAGCATCTCATTAGTCAATGTGCATGTGTAGAGGACCAACTATGTGTCAGGACCTATAAAAACACTAGCGATAATGAGGAGAATAGCATGGAGTCCTTGCCTGTCAGCTACTCACAGGTAGTGCCATCTTGTGTCCCCTGCAGTACAAGGTACGTAACTTCCTATAAACTCTCTTTAAAAAATACAACCAAATGGTTCTGTCTTAATTTATGTTATCCAAGGCACCAAGTAGCCTTTTTTTTTTTTTTTTTTAATGGGGGTTCTTCTATCACAGATGACATTGTCAGGAGACTCAGACCTACTTAAGGGCCCAGGTAACATCAGGAGTGAAGTCAAAGAGTTTTATACACAGTCACCAGGCTTTCATAATCTCCCTCATGATTACTGCCTCCTCCCCAAGTCTGAGAGATCTAGAAAACATACTACAGACCCTAATATAAATGTTAAGACTAAGAGTGAATCAGGACAGAGATGTGAACAGTGGATTTGTGGAATTCTGTGGAACCAAGAAAGGTCCTGAAGTCTTGGGAAGTGAGAGCAGCACAGAGAACCTCTGTGAGAAATGATGAAGGAAATGGGACCTGAGCTGAAGCCAGAGTTCAGTGTGGAAAAAGCGAGAACTCCCAAATGCATGACCTCCAGGAGTCCATCCTCTGCAAGAGCCCCTGGGATGGCCCCTCAGGGATCAGGGAGAGGTGATGACGTGAGCTCCAGGCAGGAACTCCTGTCTCATGGACAATTCCTTTGCAGGGCTGTGTGCTGGTGAAAGAGGCATAAGAGATAGTGAGTATTTCTTCAACAAAACCTCCCTTCATCCTTTGCCCCCAAAGGCCCCATTTTCCTTTTCCCCTTCTTTAAATGAGCTTCCCAAGAGCAGGTGAGCGAATCAAATCCAGCCTTGAATTCTCGTTCCTTCCAGAGTCACTTCCCAGGCCCTCCATCAGTGCCTGGCCCAGCTGGGTGCTTCCTCCCAACAGTAATGTGATGCTGAGATGCTCAGCTCCTACCAGGAATATAAACTTCGCTCTCCGAAAGAATAACTTTTCTGATGAGTCCAAGCTGTCTCCTGATTCCCCAGAGGGCCTGGCTGAATTTCACCTCGCTGATCTAAAAGCTGGGAATGCTGGAGAGTACACCTGTGAATACTACAGAAGAAATAGACCTGATATCAGATCACCGCTCAGTGATGTCCTTCTACTACTGGTGACAGGTGAGGACAGCGTGCTCACAATGACAAAGGACCTTCCTAGGACAGGGAGGAGGGAGGAGAGGCCCCTGGGCCTCTCATCTCCAGTGGAGCTGTGGAGGGGGAGGGGGAGGGGGAGAAAGACAGGAACGGAGTTGATGGCCTTGGCTTCATCCAGGGTTTGTAGGCCTGAAATCTTCCTACAGTCAGAGCACAGAGGGTGAGGTCAGCTGTCAGTCATTTCCCAGGCTCCCTGAGAACCCTGCCAGGAGAACAGGGCTGAGGGGGGACCCAAGGCTTCTCCCCACAACCACAGCCTTCCTTCTCTTACAGGACAAGTCCCTAAGCCTTCCCTCCAAGCCCACCGAAGGGGAAAGGTGACTGCAGGAGAAAAGGTGACCCTGCAGTGCCAGAGGCCAGTGCATCAGACCAGGTCTCTGATGTTTGCTTTACTGAAGGAAGGAACTTCAGTACCCTTACAGATCCGGGGCCCAGCAGGAAAGGAGACGGACTTCTCCCTTCCAAATGTGACCATCAGTGACACTGGGAACTACAGCTGTGTGTACTACCAGACAGTGGCTCCTTTCTGGGCCTCAGAGCCCAGTGATCACCTTGCCGTCTGGGTGACAGGTAAGTTTTCTGCAAGATTTCGAGGACTTTAAAATATATAAATAGGTCATTTGACCTGTCATCCTGAATCTCATTTCCTAATTTCCACTCCTTTGCCTTTCTTCTGCATTCTTGGACAATTTCTCATGCTGTTCTTCAAAATAATCAATTCCATCGTCACAACTACTTCTACCTTTCTCTGTATCTCTTAAAGTTTTGGTTTACCTTGGTGATGGTAATGTATTACCAACAATTCTCTTTTGCTTCACGGTGCTCTCTCTCTCTCTCTCTCTCTCTCTCTCTCTGTCTCTCTCTCTCTCTCTCTCTTTTTTAAAGATTTAGTTTTGTTTTGGTTTTTGACAGAGAGAGAGACAGACAGAGAAAGACAGAGAGAAGGGGGAGGGCCCAGAGCAGTCTCCATAGTTGACAGCATTAGTTTTCCATATGGTTTCACTCCACAGGTGGGCACAGGGCTGCGCAGGGCAGGAACTGGGCTGGGAGCCTCCTGCATGGGCCCCGGCAAGAACTGAACTGGGGGCACACCCCAGTTCAGCATGTGGGTCCACGTGGGCCAGGATTCAATCCTTGGGCTCCAGAGCTGCAAAGTGAGTGCTTAACCTGCTGAACCATCCCAACTCCCCCACCCTTTTTTTTTTTAAATCTCATGGCCCTTACCGGTAGAATTTGTCTGAGATTATCTTGTTTCCTGTCCCAAAACACTCTGTTTCAGTTCTGTTACTTCTCTTTTGTGCTGTTGAGTCTCCCCTATGGTCAGTGACTGCTTTGTAATTAGATCAAAGTCAGTATGGTCAGTAATGAGAGGTGGAGGGAGCGAGCTCCCTGACCTGGGGGAGTGGGGAGGTCATTACATATATCTCCCCATGGATTCTGTCTTCAAGAAACACTATTGTTGTGGCTAGAACATGGAAACAACCAAAATGCCCTTCAATAGACGACTGGATAAAGAACTTGTGGTACATTTACACAATGGAATACTACTCAGCGATAAGAAAAGATGAAATACAGTCATTTCTGGCAACATGGATGGACCTAGAGACCATCTTATTAAGCGAAATAAGTCAGACTGAAAGAATCCGCAAAAATATGACCTCACTTATAGGTGGAATATAAAACTGAAAGTTACAAAGAAACAAAAACTTATGGACACACTCAATAGCTTGGTGGTTACCTGAGGGAAGGGGGGGAGGGGGGAGGGAGAGTTGGGTGGGGGGGAAGTGGGCATCGGATATATGGTGATGAAGGAGAGCTGATTCTGGGTGGTGAGCACATAATGCGATGCATGGGTGATGTGATGTGGACTTGTACACCCGGAAACTATCTAATTGTTACCAATCAATGTCACCCCAGTAAATTTAACAATAAAAAAAAACAACACTGTTGTTGATGGTTTACAGATGAGTTGGGATGAGTGAGATGGGGTGACACAAATGTAGGTTTGTCTTTATGAATCAGAGACAATGGCTAGCTTGAGCCCTTCCTGACTGAAGTTGAATATGCATTGGTCCAGATGCTTCGTTACTAAGCTCAAATTTTCCTAAGCTCATTACTGGCATAAAGTTTTGTGCTCTGAGGAAGGGTACTGATGCAGCCATTGAATTTCAGTATTCTGTGGAGGAGTAACTTTGGTTCTTTGTGTTGCCAGGAAACAAATTCCTAACATATGGAGGAAAAAGGAAAAAAGGAAATGCAGTAAGGTGAAAATGAGACAAAGAGTAAATAAATTAGTGAGACAGAGAATATAAAAATAAGAAAAGTGAGGATACCAGATGGCTCAGTGGGTTAAACACTCAGCTTGCAGCCCTGGGGTCCAAGGATCAAATCCCAGCCCCGGCCCATGCGGACCCATATGCTGAACTTGGGTGTGCCCCCAGTTCAGTTCTCACTGGGGTGTGCCTTTCATGTGGGAGGCCCCTGGCCAGTTCCTGCCCTGTGTAGCACTGCACCTACCTGTGTGGAATGAAAACTATGTAGAAAACTAGTGATGTGCAACTATGAAGACTGCTCTGCCCCCCCCCCCTGTCTCTCTCTCTCTGTCAAAAATAATAAAAATAAATCTTTAAAAAAAAAGAACCACTACAACTCTCACAAAATCCCACATTAAAAAAAAAAAAGATTTATTTTATTGTGTGTGTGTGTGTGAGAGAGACAGAGACAGAGAGAAGGGTGGAGGGCCCAGAGCAGTCTCCATAGTTGCACATCATTAGTTGTGACATGGTTTCATTCCACACAGGTGGATGTGGGGCCGTGCAGGGTGGGAACTGAATCAGGAGTCTCTTGCCTGGGAGGCGAGAACCTTCACCACCGACCATCTCCATGGTTATCAATTTTGCCATAGTTCAGCATTGGGCTAGGGCTGGACATTGAACCCTGGACCTTGCAATTGCAAGGCAAGTGCTCAACTGCTGAGCTCTCCCGGCATCCCAAAATCCTACATTTTGTTTGCAGTGATTAAAACTTTAATGAAGGTACAGCTGATCATGTGAGGGTTACACTGGGCAGATCCATTGAGGAGGGATATCAGTGGTGATTCCCTTCTCTCTTTCTATGCCTCCAGGTGCCACCTCAAGAGATTTCACCATGGGGAACTTCATCCGAGTGGGTCTGGCTGCCATAATTATGGTTACTATGGCGGTTTTCCTGCTTGAAGCCTGGCTTAGCTGGAAGGAGTCTTCACGTGGATCCAGGTGAAACACCGAGCATTTCTCTTTTTCATAGGCTGTTGTAATGATACGGGGTTCATTAAACACCAAACTCTGCCCTGAGGACCTATGTTTCACATTATGGGCACAAATAGAATATTAGGGGGGATTTTTCTTCACCAGGCATGATGTTCTAACCATTGTAGAACACTTAGTATTTCTTTTCCTTTCTCATTAAACAGAAGTGAAGAGCCAATCATTGCGGAAAAAGAAAACAAGCATGTCCTATCTATAATACCTCTTCAAACGTGCCTAGATGAGGAGGCTGAGAAACAGGGGGTGGCTCTTCCTGGTGGACAGCCTGTGTTTGGAGGCTGTGACAAAGAACATTCTTCTTTTTCCTCCTTTTCCTGATCTCAGGTCTGTCCTTCTCTACCCACAGATCCCACGGCTTCCCAGGGGAACAATGAATGTTCAATCAAGCCAGACCTGCTGAACTGGAACAGTTGTGGAACCTGCATTCTCAGCTCTATTGAGAGACTCTCCAGAACAAGATGATGGCTTTCTTCTTCCTGTGCTCTGCACCTGGGGCAGGCAACAGGACTGAGTAGAAAGACTCATCTAGGACTTTTTTTTTTTAATTTCCTGTGCTGTGCCTCACATCCCCGTGACTTATTTGCTTATACCTGGAAAGCTGAAGCCCTTATTCCCATTCCCCTTATCTCCCCTTAAAAATTTTCAATTAAAGTTGGCATTCAATGTTATTTTATATTAAATTAAGGTTTATGGCATAGTGGCTTGACTTTTTTTATTATGATAATTATTTTGCATTTGATGCCCCCGCCCCATGTTCCCCCTGCCCTCCCACCCACCTCCCTACCCCCATCCCTAGGCAACCACCAAACCACTGACTGTGTCCATGAGTCTTTGTTTCTTTTTTAAAGCATTTTTTTTAAAGATTCATTTTCACTGTTTTTGACAGAGAAAGAGATACAGAGACAGAGAGAAGGGGGAGGGCCCAGAACAGTCTCCATAGTTGCACATCATCGGTTTTTCCGCATAGTTTCATTCCACAGGTGGGCAAGGCTGCACAGGGCAGGAACTGGGTCAGGGTCTCACCCCCATGAGAACTGAACTGGGGGAGCTCCTGTGCAGAATCACAGGCTACGTGCAAACAACAAACAACTACTCCTTTCTTGTTGCTACTGAGATGAAGTCCATCATTCACAGCTTCTATAGTGTCCCGTGTTCAGTTTTTTGCCGTACTATGGAACGTGCTTTTAGGATGTTATTATGTTGTTAGATTGGATTCAGGAAAATAACTTTCTGGTTTTGATCTTGCTTCAAAGTCTTTTCCTGTTTAAAAGTTGAACATGTTTTCTAATCAAAGAACAAAGAAATTTGAGCTACATGAGTCTTTGGTGTCACAAAAGTGGATGTAAATTAGTGTTACTTTGACTTTGTTTTGGCTTCCTGGTGGCTCTACTGTATTGAAATTCTCTATGTTTGAGAAGGTTGTTATTTAACTCTTATGTGTACGATTATTAAGAACATTCTTTGATAATGCTGCATTTATTTGGGAATAGCTGTGTTTGTTTAGATCTTGTACACTAATAAACTTTTATAATAGCTATTTGTAATTGAACCAAATTATTGCTGCTACCACTAAAGGGATGTAAATAGAAGACTAAATGTTTGAATTCACCTCTACCATTAGGCAAAGGACGGTCTAATGCTTATATTTTGGCAGTTGCGAGATCTTTTTCTGATGTTTTCAACAGAATCATCCACCCTGTGCCGAGTTATTAAATAAAAAAATTTTTTAAGTTAAAGAATGTATCTTCAATTAAAAATTTCTTTTCACTAAAAAAAAAAAACCAGTTCAGCATATGGGTCCGCACAGGCCGGGGCTGAGATTCAATCCTCGGTCCCCGGGGCTGCAAAGTGAGCGCTTAACCCACTGAGCCATCCCGGCTTCCCCGAGTCTTTGTTTCTTTGATACGTTCAGTTTCAAATGAATGAGGTCATATGTTTCTTTCTTCTTTCAGTCTGACTTATTTTGCTTAATAAGATGTTTTCAAGATCTGTCCATGTTGTCACAAATTGCTGCACATTTTAGATGACTTGGAAAATAAACCTCAGAGTCAGGCTGGGTCACATATGCAGTCTTGTCCTCAAGTATATTGTTTGGCCTATAGCACTGCAGGGTCACATTTCTCCCTGGGGTCACCTTATGCCTTGTGAGAACCTGGAAGGAAGGTTTGGATACATGCCCTGTAAGAGGTCACTTCCTACAAACAAAGGTCATTTTCTGTAAGAGAAGGTCAGAGGTAACCTTAGCTTCCCTCCTGCCCCTGGCTTTCTCATGTGGGAGAAAAGACAAAAGATATCTGATGCTTCCCCCTCTCAATGCCAGGGAATGCATATTCCTCCCACCAAGGCCTAGATTAAGCCAACTGACTCCTGTAATGTAATTTCTCAATTGCTTAACACAGAGGGTAAGAGGTCCTTATCTCTCTGTCTTCCACTGGTTCCTGACTCATTCTCTATTCTAGGGAAGACTATGTATTTCATTCCAAAAATAATCCTGAAGCGGGGAAGCCAGGATGGCTCAGTGGGTTAGGTGCTCACTTTGCAGGGCTGGGGACCGAGGATCGAATCCTGGCCCCGGCCCATGCGGAACCATATGCTGAACTGGGAGCTCCCCTAGTTCAGTCCTCTCTCTGTCTCTGTCTCTGTCTCTGTCTCTGTCTCTCTCTCTCTCTCTCTCTCTCTCTCTCTCCCTCTCTGTCAAAAATAAATAAATAAATAAATAAAAATTAAAGAAGAAGAAAAAAGACTATAAAAAAAAAAAAATCCTGAAGCATCAATCCTCACCTGAGACCACAAGTAGAAAGGCATCATTGGTTGGTGAGCTTCCAAAAGAGGCCTCTTTCATAAAGTATTCACAGGTATACTCCCCAGCATCACTGTGACTCAGATTTAGGAGGCAGACTGTATCCTGCATCCCTATAGAACCAGGTAGCTGCATGGGAATCAAGGAGCGTAGAGTTCCATCCTTTTTGAAAACAAAATTTGCCTTCTTGGGAAGAGTCGAGCATATCAGAATCACATTACTCTTGGGAGATACCACTCAGCTGGGTGAGACATTAAGCAAGGGCTTGGGAGGTGGCCCTAGAAAGGAGTAGAGTTCAGGTTGGATTACACACTCAACTTGAAGAAGGAGAAGGGAAGGAAGGAGAATGAAAGAACAAACAGTGTTTAGATAATAATAAGAAAACACTCACCATCTATTGTGTCTATTTCACCCACACACAAGCCTGAAAAAGAATCATTAGCACCTGCGTGGAGCCCACATCATCCACCTTCCCTGATCCCTGAGAGACCAGCCCAGAGCTATGGTGTGGATGGGCCCCTGGAGATCACGCATTTGGGAGTTCTCATTTTCCTCACATGGTACTGCCATCAGCTCTGTTCTCAGCTCCTCCATCGTTGCTCACAGGAGTTCTCCTCCATGATCTTGGGCTGCTATCACTTCCCAAGGCTTCAGGGCCTCTCTTGATTAGACTTATATTCCAATTATTATCATCTATCCCAAACTACATTTAATCTAGCATTTCTGTTACAGCCTGTGTTGTATCTTCTAGATGAGAGAAGAGGCAGTAACCATGAGTAATGGGGAAGTTTGGTGACTGAGTTTGACCCTAGTCAACTCCTGATTTATCTAAGGCTCAATCAGCTTGAAGGTCTCCTAATAGTCTCATCTGTGATACAGTAACTCAGAACCTTCCCCGATAATAATGGCTGCCTGGGATTAAGGAGGACATAAATTAAGACAGGAACAATTTTGTCATCATTTCTTAAGAGGGTCTATAGAAGTTTGTGTACCTTATGCCATGGGGAGCATACGATATCACTCTCCTGTTAGCACCTGCTAGGCAGGGATTCTGTACTAATCATTTCAGCACTCCCGGAATCTACATAGGCCATGCCACATAGTTGGACTTCTACAAAGGCACATTGACTGTGTTCCAGTTTAAGCATGATTGAGAGATCTTACCTGGTTGTAAAAAGATGTAACCTTACAGCATCTTTCTGTCTTCCTTCCAGCAGCTTGACCCCATCGCTACCTCACACTAACACAACCCACATCCACTGGGCGGAGTAAGGAACTGGTTGAGACAGAGGAAGCTCTATCACAGAATACGGCTAGCTCTGCCCACTTAGCTTTCACCTTTAAAGGTTTCTGACCCAATCTTTTTTACACAGTTTTAGCCTTTGATACGCTAGATCAGGCAAAGTTCACTGCTTGGTGCCCTAAAACCAGTCTTGAAAAATCCAAATGGATATTTCAGAAAAAGGAAACCATGTTATCCACTGTCCCACATATAGCTGCATTTGTAGAATACTCCAGTTAGTTCTTAACTTTGCCTACACATTGGGCTCCCCTGGAGAGCTATTAAAAACTGCAGGGGACAGGGGAACCCAGGATGGTTCAGTGGGTTGAACGCTTGCATTGCAGCCCCGGGGTCCAAGGATTGAGCCTCGGGGTCTGAGGATCAAGTCCCAGTCCTGGTCCCAGCCCCGGCCTGCATGGACCCATATGCTGAACTGGGGTGTGCTTCCTAGCCCAGTTTGGTTCCCGCCTGGGGAGTACCCCTCATGTGGAAGGCCCCCATCTTGCAGGGACGTGACTTCCATGCCAGAGGCCCCATGCCCACTTCCCCTCCTGCACGGCCTTGTGCCCACCTGTGGAATGAAGCTATGTCAAAAACTAGTGACATGCAACTATGGAGACTGCTCTGGGCCCTCCCCCTTCTCTCTGTCTCTCTCTGTCAAAAACAATAAAATAAAAGTCTTTTTAAAAAAATTATTTTTAAAAAATTTCCGGGGGCAGACCAAACCATAGAAGAGCAAGTCAGAAAATCTTGGAATGGGACTGAGGCATCACTATCAGTACTTTTTCACATCCCCTGAGTGATACAAGTTTGTCGCCCATGTGGAGATCCACTGCTCTAACTGAACTGGGGCAAACACTGCTCAAGGCCCATAAAAAATTCAAAATCAACTGATTGATAAAGAGACTTCCAAGTGAGAGTGATTATGTATATCTCTTATCATTCACGGCCACCTTAAATTATGTAACCTGATAGAGGTGCTAATTATTGCTACAATGGCAATCATATTTCAATACATAAAGGTAGCTAATTAACATACTGTACACCTTAAATTTGCAAAGAGTTATATGTGAAATATATTTCAATAAAAAAAGAGAAGTTAAACACACAGAGAAAGAATTCTATGTGCAGGGTATTTTGAGAACAGGGGAATTTCAGGAAATGGGAGGAATAGCATTAAAAGCATTTAGAGGGGATGCCAGGATAGCTCAGTGGATTGAGCGCTTGCCTTGCAACTGTGAGGTCCAGGGATCGAATCCTGGCCCTGGCCTGTGCAAACCCATATGCTAAACTATGGAGCAACTGATAACCACCAGATGGCACCGAAGGTTCTAGCTTCCCATGCAGGAGGCCCCCAGTTTGATTTCCACCCCATGTGGCTCCACATCCACCTGTGTGGAATGAAATTGTGTAGCAACTAATGATGTACAACTATGGAGACTGCTCTGGGCCCTCTCCCTTCTCTCCCACCTTCTCTCAAACAATAAAATAAACCTTAAAAAAAATGCATTCAGCAGTATTTAAAAACAGATGTATTACAGATGTTAGAAAAATAACAAATGGAATGGATACACTTTTGCCTGAGTGCTAAGATCACCTTAAAGTTAGTATCATGCCTGTACACAAATATTTTAATAAGGTAAGGGTACTAATGTAACAAATTTAGTTAGACATGGTTTTCTAAGAATAGAGAGTTCCTCTCTTGCCCCTGTATGCAGGAACAATTTGGTGTTTAAAGAGGGAAAAGGAGAAGTTATCAGGTCTTCTGCTACAAACACATGGATATATCCAGAAAATGAAACGCTATGGTCAGAAAAAGGGAAGGCAGTGGATTGTGCCAAAGAACTGAAAGGAAATGTCATTGTGCAGTCAGCGTGACCACTGAGAATAGAAGGGGAAAAGCACCAAAAGAGCAGATGGCTCAGACACCCGAGCTCAGAGCCTGCACCTGGGAGGCAGCAGGACGCCGATTCTGGACAAAGAGCCTGGTGTCCAAGCACCAAAGCCCTGGGGCCCAAACCTTTGTCCCCTGTTCAACTTGACAGAGTGGGTACAGCCCATGGAACAGAGCCTCCCCCAGGCAATGCTGGACAGGCAGCATAGTGCCACTCAGATGCTACTGTCACTGGATTGAAGGTGGAAGACAGACGTTAAACACCAGCATCACCTAACAGCATGGAGCCAAGTGAGCACATTTAGTGGTGAGATGAGGTCTCCTCTATGGGAGTGAGTTGACGTCTCAGAGAGACAAAGAATCTGCAGGCTCCTTAAGGTGCCCCTGTCAGTTGGAAGATTAGGGCAAAGGGAGGGAACTGA
>PVKE010047682.1:0-11843 GCA_004027555.1 Craseonycteris thonglongyai | reverse complement strand
TATTTCATATGGATCAAAAGGCATTAGAAAATGAAATTATAATTTTACAAACTGACTTAATCTTACAAGCCAGAAAATTTGAAGAAGATTTTTGGAAATATGTCAACCGAGAAAAATATCCCAGTATCACCAAATGTAGCGAATATATCTATTCTTGTTTCGGATCTACATACCTATGCAAATCGGCATTTTCGTACTTCAAGCTAACGAAGACTAAACAATGTTCTGTCCTGACTGATTCCCATACTGAAGACTCATTATTATTATCTTTGTCAGGATCTAAACCTAATTATGATTCCTTAGTTAGAGACATGCAAACTCAGTCTTCCAATTAATGTTAAGGCAACAAAGTAAACTCTAAATCTGTCTTTATCTGTAGCTACTTTGAATTAATAAATATTGTTAATAATTATCGATGTTCTTTTAATTCCCCTGGACGTGAGGTTTTTGGCCCTTTAAATAATTATTGTTGTTTTTTACGTAGGTAGATAAACCGTATACCTATATTTCATTACAAGTTGTACTCAGTGAGCTATTGATAGATTAGCAAAAAGTAAGTCATATTATTCTTTCATGATAAATTTTCTTGGCCCCCCCCAAAAAACACAAAAGTGAAATATTGAAATCAAATTATTAGCCATACTGTGCATTTTTATAACAACTTTTTCATATTTACGAACAAATAGTACAACTTATACATTGCAGTTGATAAAAAAATTAAATTGCATTTTAAGTTAGTAAAAATCTATCTTGAAAAAGTATCAGAATATCGAATTTTTTAGGTACTGCATGTACGGAATGCTGCTATCAAAAGTTGGGTCTGGAAATTGATTTTCTTCATGATCCTATATCTCGAAAACTTAATAAGTGATTTAAAAAATAAAAAATAGTTTTGAACATATATTTTACTTATCTACTCATACCTCGCTGGAATGCACCTTATACTGAAACACAGTGTATAAACATAGTATGCATTTCACACCCCTTCTTCCCCCTTAGACTACGCCTATGACAACAAGTTGATCGCAACACACTTTTAAGATAAAAAGTAGATCTTATATACAGAAAAGTTGGCCACCCCTGTTATATATGACCTTTATTAGATTGAGGTACTTTCCTTCTATAACCATTTTACTAAGTGCTATGATCATAAATGCAATTTTGTTTCTTGTCAGATGTGTTTCCTGCATCAGTTAATATAATCATATGGTTTTTACTTTTATTTTGTTTCTGTGTTGTGTTGCATTGATCAGTTGTGTTTGCTAAACTATTTTTGTTTGGGGAAGCCGAGATGGCTCAGTGGGTTAAGTGCTCACTTTGCAGCGCCGGGGATCGAGGATCGAATCCCTGCCCCGGCCCGTGCGGACCCATGTGCTGAACTAGAACTAGGGAGCTCCCCCAGTTCAGTTCACTCTCTATCTCTGTATCTCTCTCTCTCTCTCTGTCAAAAACAAAAACAGAAACAAAAACAAAAAAAGATTAAAAAAAACAAAACAAAACTATCCTTGTGCCCCTGGGGTGAATCTGACTTGATCATGATTGTCTAATCTTTTTAATGCATTGTTGTATTATATTTCCTAGTATTTTGTTTAGGATTTTTGCTTCACTGTTCACCAGAGATATTGGTCTATAGACTTTAGTATTTGGGTAATGTTAGCCTCGTAGAATGAATTTGGTAGTGTTATCTCTTCTTCAACTTTTTGGAAGAATTTGAGAAAAATGATGTTAGTTCCTCTTTGAAGGCCTGGTAAAGCTTATTAGTGAGACAATATGGTCCTGAATCTTTGCTTTTGGGGAGGCTTTGTATGATTGTTTCAGTTTCTTCACTGTTGGTCTGTTTAGATTATCCATTTTTTCTTGATTTAGTCAAAGTTAACTAGAGTTTCTATAAACTGGTCCATTTTTTCCAGGTTGCTAAATTTGGTGCCATATGGCTCTTCCTGGTATTCTTGTACGATCTTTTGCATTTCTGTAGTGTCCTAATATTCCCTCATTCAGTTCTAATTTGTATTATTTGTCTGTGTTCTTGTTTTTCTTTGGTGAGCCTAGCCAGTGATTTGTACATTTTATTAATTTTTTCAAAGAACCAACTCTCTTGATGCATTAATTTTTTCTATTGTGTTTCTGTTCTCTATTTTATTTAGTTCTGCTTTAATATTTTAATATATATTATATCATTCCTTCTGCTGACTGTTTTGTTTTGTTCTTCTTTTTCTATTTTTTTAAGATGTGATATTAAGTTGTTTACTTGTGATTTTTCTCACTGCTTGACATAGACCAGTAGCAGTATGAATTTTCCTCTTATTACTTACTGCTTTCACTGCATCCCAGTAAATTTGATATGATATGGTTTTGTTGTCATTCATTTCTATGTATTTTAATCTCTTCTGTTATGTCTTCTTTGATTCAGTCATTTTTTAATTACATGGTGTTTAATCCATATATATATATATATATATATATATTTTTTTTTTTTTCCCCCGCTTGCTTTCTATTTGCATTTGATCTCCAATTTCAAAGCTTTGTGGTCACAGAATACACTTGGTATGATTTCAATGTTCCCAAATTTGCTGAGGCTGGCTTTGTTTCCTAGCATGTGGTTTATCTTTGAGAATGTTCCATGTGCACTAGAAAAGAACGTATAGTCATGTGTTGTAGAATGAAATATCCTGGGGAAGCCGGGATGGCTCAGTGGGTTAAGCGCTCACTTTGCAGCGCCGGGGACCGGGGATCGAATCCCAGCCCCCGCCCGTGCAGAACCATATGCTGAACTGGGAGCTCTCCCAGTTCAGTTCTCTCTCTGTCTCTGTCTCTGTATCTCTCTCTCTGTCAAAAATAAAAATAAATAAATAAATATATATTTAGAATGAAATATCCTATAAATGTCAACAATGTCCAATTGGTATAATACATCATATAAAGCTGATATTTACTTGTTTATTTTGTTTAGATGATCTGTTTATGACTATGAAAGAGGTGTTTCGGTCCCTTACTATAATTGTGTTTTTTTCAGTTTCTTTTTTTAGACCTTTCAATAGTTGCTTTTTAAAGTTTGAAACTTCATTGTTGTTGTCATATATATTAATTTGTCATGCCTTCTTGTTGTCATTATAAAATGTTCATCTTTGTCTGTTACTGCATTACCTTTTTGATCCTCAAGTCTGTTTCATCAGATATAAGTAAGTCTATACCTGCTTTTGTCTGGATGTCATTTGCTTGGAGTATTTTTTTCCACCCTTTCACTTTGACTCTGTGTTCTTGTGGCTGAGATGTGTCTCTCGGAAGCAGCATAAGTTTGTTTTTTTGGGTTTTTTTTTTCTTATCCAATTTGCTACTCTGTGTCTTTTTCTTGGTGTGTTCATTCCATTTACATTCAAAGTGATGATTAATACATGAGGAGTTCCTATATCCATTTTATCTTTTGTTTTCTGGTAGCACTTTTTTTGAGTGTGTCTTTGCTTTTTTTTTCAGTGATTTTAGTTTGATGGTATATGTGATTTTTTCCTGTTTCTTCTTCTTCTTCTTCTTCTTCTTCTTCTTCTTCTTCTTCTTCTTCTTCTTCTTCTTCTTCTTCTTCTTCTTCTTTCTTCTTCTTTTCTTCTTCTTCTTCTTCTTCTTTCTTCTTCTTTTCTTCTTCTTCTTCTTCTTCTTCTTCTTCTTCTTCTTCTTCTTCTTCTTCCTCTTCTTCTTCTCCCTTCTCCCTCCTCCCTCCTCCCTCTTCCTTCCTCCCTCCTCCCTTCTCCCTTCTCCCTTCTTCTTCTTTTTTTTCTTTCTTCTTCTTCTTTTTTCTTCTTCTCTTTCCTTTGCTTCTTTGTTTGGTTATGTGTCTCAGTTTCAATTTTTTTCTGAGTGGTTACCATAAAGTTTACATAAAAATAATGTTTTACATGTGCTGTGATCCCTTCTATTACAGATGCTTCTTATCTCCATTATCCTTGAAAGTATAAAGCTTTACTTCCTCCCCTTTTTTGTCTTTGTTGTCCCAGTTTAAGCCTATACATTTTTTTTTTCATTTCAGATCTAAGAGTCTCATTCAGTGTTTCTTGAAATGCCTGCCTTTTGTTAGAAAATTTCCTTATATTCTAAGTGTCTGAAAAAGTTTTTATTTCTCCATCACACCTAAAGGATAACTTTGCTGAGTAGATGATTTTTGGCTTGTAACTCACTTTTTAAATACTTTGAATACTTTATTCCACTCTTTCTTTGCTGGTAGGGTTTCTGTTTAGAAATCTGATGATAGTCTGGTGGGCGTTTCTCTATAGGTTATGGTGTTCTTTTTTCTGGCTACCTTGAGGATTCTTTCTTAGTCTTTGACCACTGACATCTTCAATATAATATGCACTGGATAAGGTCTTCTAGGATTCAAGTAGGTAGGGGTCCTGTCTCCTTGGATTTGAGGTTATAGTTCTTTTTGTAGACTCAAGAAATTCTCCTATACTATTTGTTTGCAAATTCATTGTGCCCACCCAATCCTCTGCTCCCTCCAGAATACCTATTATTCTTATGTTACTCTTTCTAATGCCATCAGGTGTTAATTGTAGAGATCTTTCATTTCTTTTAACTCTCAATTCTCTCTCCTCTCTTTCTGTGACATTTTCACATTTCTGTCTTCAATTTTACTAATTATTGCCTCCGTCTGGTCAGCTCTGCTTCCTATCCTAGCTATTTCATTACTTTTATTTTTTAATATTTATTTTTATTGTTTTTGACAGAGACAAAGAGAGACAGATACAGAGAGAGACAGAGAGAAGGGGGAGAGTCCAGAGCCATCTCCATAGCTGTACATCATTAGTTTTTGACATGGTTTTATTTCACACAAGTGGGTGGGTGCCTCACAGGTTGGGAGCCTCCCACATGGGAGGCATGCCTCCTTGAGCCAGGGGCCAAACCAGTGGGCAAGAACTGAACTGGGGGCCTCCCTCCTGGGAAGCATGCCCCAGTTCAGTACGGTATATGGGTCTGAGCGGGCTAGGGCTGATATTCAACTTTTGGTCCCTGGGGCTGCAAAGCGAGTGCTCAACTCACTGAGCCACCCCTGCTTAGCCGTTTTTTATTACTTTCATTGTGTTGTTTTATCTCCAGAACTTTTATTTGGTTATATTTTATAGTTTCAATTTCTTTGTTAAGGTATTGGTTTTCATTCACAGATTTTCCTTCCAAGATCAGTTAGCTCCCTTGTGTACTTCACCAGTTTTCTTTGATCTCTTTTAGTGTTTTCAGATTTGCAGTCTTTAATTCTGTATCATTTAGATCTTACATTTCCATATCTCTAAGTTCCTTTTCTGGAACTTTCATTTTCTTTCTGAGCAGCTTTCTTCCCTATGGTACTCATTTCTGTTGCAGTGTTTCTCTTACTGTGCATAAGCACAATTCTCCTAGTAGATGTAAAGGGTTTTTTTCTTCCCAGCTCTTGTCACTGTACCATCTTATAATATTCTTTCTTGGTTATTTGCTTTTTCTCACAGTGGGAGACTTTCTAGAAGGTGGGCTTCTCTTTGACTCAGTCACCTTAGTTTCTGTGAACCTGCTCTTTGGGAGAATGTGATAGCTGATGGTTTTCTATGTCTCTGAGTAGTAGTCTCTGCAGTCAGAACCTGCCAGACCTGTGATTCACAGTTTTTCTGGATCCCTTGCAGGCCTCAGCAGGAAAGGTGAGGGTGGAGTTTCTTTGGAAAATGTGAAGGTCTGTTTGTGTCACAGAGTAATGGGGGCTTTCTGACTATAACACACTGTATTCAGGCACTCGGAATTAGGGGAGAAGATTTTTGGAAGAGAGTAAAGGGAAGCAGCCAGGTTTTGTGTCCAAAGCACTACATTGCTCCAGCTAGGGCCCTACGTATTTCAGGGCCACATTGCACTTCAGCAGCTGGCACTTCCACCACCAGAACTCTGGTCACCAGTACACTCTCTGGCTTTCTGCTTCTTTTTCTGGTTGCTGGCTCTACACTCCAGACACCAGCCAAAAGCTCCAGGCGCCTGCCCCATGCTCTGGAATCTGTCCCCACCCCCATTCTGGCTGCTTGTGCCACTCTCCAGCCACCACTGGTGCCACACTCTAGCCTCCCTCTACCATACTATGTCTACCCACACCATATCATGACTACTCTTCTTATGATTCTGCTGCCAGCATCACACTTCAGGTGCCTCTGCCCTACTTCTGCCATTTCTCTAATGCTCTAGCTGCTTGCACATTTTGTTTTGTCATTTCTTTTTTTAATTGTTTTTGACAGACAGAGAGAGAGAGAGAGAGAGAGAGAGAGATACAGAGACAGAGAGAGAACTGAACTGGGGGCACTCCCCAGTTCAGCACATGGGTCCACACGGGCCAGGGCCGAGATTCAATCCTCGGTCCCCGGCACTGCAAAGTGAGCATTTAACCCACTGAGCCATCCCGGCTTCCCCTGTTTTGTTATTTCTTGACCACTAACTTTCCCAGAGTTGTTCTGCACCTCAACCCATGATCCCAGGTTCTTACCTCACTTAGAAAGAACAATGAATTGAACAACTAAAATCCAACTAGCGATAACCTAAGCAAAACACAGCCTCAGCTAAGAGACCCACTCATTGTAAAAATAAAAAAATAAAATAAAATAATTAAAGGCCAGAGAAAGGGAGGTTGGTGAGAGAAAAAGGGAAAGTAGCAGGGTAGAGATATACCACAGAGCATGACTTACCAGAAGAGAACAAGTTAGTCTACATTTATTTTAATTTTCCATGGTAGTTTTTAACAGATGTCTACAAAATGTTTAGGTATGTATATTTACTTCTATGGTCCAAACTTATGAAAAGTTTAAAGGATCATTTCAGTTTTAAATATCAAAGATACCTTATTTGAGACTAATCTCTCTCTCAAACTATTACTCTTATTTCACATTTTTTATTGTTTTTGTAATGTGTGGATCGCAGGAGAACTCACTAATAAATTACCTGAACACTAATATCTCTATTAATATATATTTTTTGGAAATTTTAACCTTTGACAGTGTTGCCAGGAAAAATTTGGGCAAACAGACATTAAGATTAAATGTGGATTTTTTTATTCACAGTGGAATAGTAGGTAAATTCTGTGCTTACCTTCTCTCACTACTTCATTAAAATTACAACTGAAATGCAGAATAGTCACCATTTAAAGTTGACAAAAGTCTAGATGAACTGAAGTGCTACAACTAAGGATAACAAAAGAAAGTACACCAGGACTTGTGTAAGAAACAGCAACATGGAACTGACTGGTACCACACCCTTGTGTGAACATTAAATATTGGGAGGCATATCTTGGCTGAGGAGGTAACCCTCAAAAAAGTGAGGGGTCCTAGTCTTACATTAGCATCCTGAGTCTAGTGTTTTAGTGTTGGGGAGAAAAGTCCCTATAACTTCTGCCTGTGAAAACCAGCAAAAATTGTGGCTGAGTGAGATTAAGGAAGCTGCATCACCAGGTGCTACACTTAACGAGCCCACACATGAACTTACTCACTGATGGATTCACTCACTCTGAGCTCCAGTGCTGGAGCACCAGCTGGAAGGCACTAGGGACATATGGGGAGAAACTCAATTGTCTGGCTTCAGGACTAGGACTGTAGAAGCAGCTTTCTCATTGATAAAGAAGCTGGCAGAAGCCATTGTTGTTTTTTGTTGCTATTGCTGCTGTTGTTGTTGTTGAACCCTCCCATATCCCAGTGTGCAGATGCAGGAAGTTGCCATATCTAAGTCTGCACCAAGCTGGCTAAAACTGTTCATTTATCTTGCCCCAGTAATTATAAGATCCTGCTCCATTCAACATTCCTACACAAACAAGACACTTTCATTGCATTATCTGTATAAATGGCCTGTTTTGACTCATCCTTCAGACTTTGATACAATTCATCCAGCATTCACAAAGCCAAAACAAGAAGCATTTAAATTCAGCATGTCCCATACATTTGGCTAAGTGGCTCTAAACTTTGCACGAGTTACAGTCAGTCTTGGTTTATAGCTTGACCTCGAAAAGCAACTCCAAGCCTAACGTGTGCCACTACTGTAAGGTTCATGGAAGAAGGACCAACCAGGTTCTGGTTTAGCAAGAGAGTTTATCATCAATGGCCGAGAAATGGCTGGGCTGACACAGAAAGAGGGAAAGATGGCATCAGCCCCTTCTGGGGGTTGGGAGAGCTTTTTATATGCAGGTATCAGAAGAACCAGAGAAAGGAGTGGAGGAAGGGTATCAGAAAGTATTAGCATCTAGGTTGGGCATGTTTAGTGGATAATCTGGCGCCAAGTCTCAACCACCTCTGGGTGGGGAGGAAAGCCCTTGCAGGCTTTTCTCTTCAGGGAGGCACTGGAGG
The DNA here is from genome assembly GCA_004027555.1 of Craseonycteris thonglongyai. Taxonomy (NCBI): domain Eukaryota; kingdom Metazoa; phylum Chordata; class Mammalia; order Chiroptera; family Craseonycteridae; genus Craseonycteris; species Craseonycteris thonglongyai. The sequence goes on along the minus strand of PVKE010047682.1, from coordinate 3,525 downwards.
CTGATGCTTTGTTCTGTTTTGTTTTTTTTCTCATCCCACCATCACACCCTTCAGCCCTAACAACTACCATCTGTTGATTACTTTGTGGCTCATGCCAGGAAATCTCAGGCAGGCACTAGCTCTGGTTGAACTTAGCCTGTAGTGAGTTACCTCTCAAAGGGACCTCAGACTAGCATTCTCTGTGGCCAGCTTCAGACATAAAAGGACTATTTTTCTCCCACTTTCAAGGACAACATGCTCAAAGGGCAGGTTGGGCAGATACCAGAACCTTGCTAAAGTGCATGATGATTTACAGGGTCAGCCTCTGCACAATAGTTCTTTCACTGTACTCATGACCAGTCTTCACAACTAATGAGCCCTAGGATCAATTCCTGCCATTAATATGCAAAGAGCAACCATGGCTTAACTACAACAACAAAGCACACACAATCCACACAAGTGACACAACTGGAGCATTGGACTCAGCTGACCAGGGAGACTGTGGGACTTGGCCCCACAGGATAGTTACTACATAAGACTACAATCTAAGTCTGGCAGACATAGCAGCCCTGCCTAATTCATACAAAGACAAGAATACAGCCAAAATGGGGACACAAACATGCTCACCCAAATAAAAAAAGCACAACAAAGCTTCAGAAAGATAACTAAACAAAATGAAGACAAGCAATCTACCAGACACAAAGTTTAAGTATTGGTAATAAAGATGCTCAATGATCTCATAGAGAACTTTAATAAAGAAATATCGAAAAGAAATAGAGCCAATGGGGAAGCCAGGATGGCTCAGTGGGTTAAGCGCTCACTTTGCAGCACCGGGGACCGAGGATCGAATTATGGCCCCAGCCCATGCGGACTCATATGCTGTACTGGGGAGTTCCCCTAGTTCAGTTCTCTCTCTGTCTCTCTGTCTCTGTTTGTCAAAAAAAAAAAAGAAAAAGAAAAAGAAAAAAAGAAATATCAGGGAAGGCATAAAGATGGCGGCATGAGAAGAGAACCTTGATACCTACTTGGGAAGGGACTTATGAACTAAGGGTAATCTACAGGGGAAACCCTGAGAAGCACCCTCAACTGAGAGAACCACACAATGCAGAACACCTCCCAAAAGTTAGAGGAAAAAGGAGAGAATGGGAGAGGGAAGGGGAAGGAGCAGTTCAGAGACAGGTATGCAGAGTGCGGCCTGGGGCACAAACAAAGGGGGATTGGAGGACTACAGTCAAATTGGAGCTAGATCGAGGGCAGTGTGGAAGCCAAGACCTAAGGAGAGTGGAAGTCCCACGAGACTGTGGACAATTTAACATCCAAACTGAAAAGGTGGCATGCGGTGCCCTAATCAGATCATGGAGCCTGTGATGGAACAGGGAGTGTGGAACAGGGCAGCTGCACTTCCCCAGCAGGCAGGAAGAGAGCAGGGCACCAGCCCACAGAAGCTTGGCATGCCTCATCTACAAAGGAGACACAGCTGAGCTCCTAGAGTTGACTGTGAGGGAGCACCTTTTGAAGACAGGGCTATTGGAGTAAGAGCAGCGGCTCAAGTGGACACGGAGGCAGCATGCTCGGCTGAATTAGACATGCTTAGAGTGAACATGGTGGTCTTTGAGACCCTGCAGAGCTGCCAGCCCGAGCTGTGGCCCAAGCCTCTACCAAGCCCTGCTGGCTCACAGATGCGATTTAAAGTGAAAACATATCAGAGGGGAGAAAGACTGGAGCTCCTGCGCCCTGCCCGCAGTGAACCACAAGCCTCCTGCTGAAAGAGGAATCTGCTATTGTGTCTCAGGCCTGCCTTAGCTCCTACTCACAAACCCTGCCCCCCACGCCCCACACACACCCTCATTACCCTGCCTTCTAACAGCTAAGACAGCAACCTGAAGAGCAATCTTAGGACAGAGACACTGCTTCCTCCAGCACTCTCCCAAAATCTCCTCCTGCCACAACTGACCCCATAATAAAAAAATAGAGAAAAGCCCATCTGATAGGCAAATGCCCAGAGGAAAAACATATCATGCGTAAAGCAAAAAGAACCACATCAGACACAATGCACACCTCAGATTCCAAAGCCCCTACAGAAGATAAGGAGCATTCTTTACAAAAGGAGCTTGCACACTGGGAATCAAATCTAAGTGAAACAGAATTCAGGGTTCCAATACTCAAGACATTCAGAGAGCTCAGTAAATGCTGACAAAGTACCCAGACACCATTAAATGACCTCAACAAGGAATTTTCTGAGCAAAATGAGTACTTTACCAATAAAATTGAGAAGCTAGAGCAGAACCAAAAGGAACTTCTCGTAATGAAAGGCATCAGGGGAGAGCCGAAAAAAGAATTGACCAGCATAACAAACAGGGCTGACCAGCTAGAGGAAAGGATTAGTGAAATCAAAGATAGAAACATGGAAATTTCACAGAGGGAAGAAGAAAGGGAAATGAGAATCAAGAGAAATAAAAGAGCCCTCCAAGAACTCACTGACTCCATTAGAAAGAACAATATTAGAATAATAGGGGTACCAGAAGGAAGCGAGATAAAATCTTCTCAGAGTCTACTAAAGCAAATAGTGGATGAGAACTTTTCTAACCTATGGAAAGAGCTACCACCCTAAATTCAAGAGGAAAATAAGAGCCCTAATTACCTAGACCCTAGCAGAACTTCTCCAAGGCACATTGTTCTGAAGATGACAAAAACCAAAGACAAAGAAAGAATACTCAAGGCTTCCAGGGAAAAAAAATATATAACTTTCAAAGGAAAAACTATCAGGCTGTCACCAGACTTATCAGCAGAAACTCTACAAGCCAGAAGGGAGTGGAGCCCAATCTTCACAATATTAAAAGAGATAAATTTTCAGCCAAGAATTAACTATCCAGCAAAATTAACCTTAGATATGAAGGAGGAATTAGGGCCTTTTCAAATATACAGAAGCTGAGGGAATTCTCCAGCTCAAAACCGGCACTCCAAGAAATACCGAAGGAGGCTATTCAGCCTGAATAAAGAAATCAAAATAAATGGAGAAAAGTTGAGATGACAAAAAAATAAAAAGTAAAGAAGAAATGGATATGAGATATCCTCATATATCAATCATCACCCTGAATGTAAATGGACTGAATTCACCAATAAAGAGGCACAGGGTAGCAGACTGGATTAAAAAACAAAATACAACCATATTCTGCCTACAAGAGACATACCTCAGGCACAGAGACAAACATAGACTCTGGGTAAAAGGATGGAAAACAATACTCCAGGCAAATGGCAGTCAGAGAAAAGCAGGAGTGGCCATACTGATTTCTGATGAAATAGCCATCAGGATAAAAAAAAATCATAAGACATAAGGATGGATATTTCATTCTGATAAAATGGACAATACACCAAGAAAACATGACACACATCAATATATACGCCACCAATCAGGAAGCACCAAAATTTATAAAGCAAATAAAGGGTGTCCCAAAATTCATGCAAGATTTGAATTTTGTGTCATTTTTGCAGTAAAGTGTTGCCAACAACAACAACAAAAAGACAGCATGACAGCTGAGAGTTCAG
>PVKE010047681.1:0-11846 GCA_004027555.1 Craseonycteris thonglongyai | reverse complement strand
GGAGATGATAGAATTTACCAAATAGAATTGTTATAAGGGCTCACTGAGTTAGGCTACGTAAAGTACTTGACCTATAGCAAACCCTACATATGCATAGGCATGTTTGCATTATTATTATTAATTATCATTGCCTTTATGAACTTCAGAAGGTCCAGTTCTAGGACAATATCATCAGGAAATTATATATGTGAACAGAGATTTGTTTATAGTGGTGTTAATTTTAGCCACTTACAAAAATTTAAATAGCTTTTTTTCTCCTCTGTGAATTGGGGATTAAGCAAATCCTGGTAAAAATATTTTTTTTATTGTGTAATTTAGGCTGTCATTTCTATGAAGAAAATTTAATAACATGGCAAAATCATTAAAATACAATTTTTTACTTAACATTTTATATTCAGCTGTATTTACACGATTTTTGTGCACATATTTATGTATGTGTATATTTTATTCTCAGTGGAAATAAGTGTGTATATTTCATTCCCCATGGAAGGAAATGCCTCAAAATAAGCAGTGGTTCTCTCTGAATATTAGAATTGTTGCTTTATTAATTTTTCTTCTTTGTATTTACCAAATTTTCTACAGTGAGAATGAATTAGTTCTATAACAAAAAAATATTAAAAGAGCACCAGTAATGATTTTGTTTGTGAGTATAAGGGTTTCTCTCACGTATGAGAACAAAATCGTCTTTGCCTGCAGGTGGCACTGCCATTTTCACAGAGAAGCCGAGTCTTCTGGGCGGAAGGGCATTTTGTTTCCTTATGAGCTCTGTTTAATGAATATGTTTGCCTTGCTTTCCAGACCAGCCCTAGAAAACCTAGGCGGGTGTAGGAGGAAGATTTGGGGGGAACAGGTGTGAGGGCCTTGCTCACACTCCTCAGAATGTTGTTCTGTTTCTTACAGGTTTTGCCTGCTTCTGGATTCTCTAAGCTTGTAGAACCATTTGTTGTAACATCATTTACAACTGCTTGAGAGTAAATTAAATTGTTATAATTATCTGACTCAGAAGCATGATGAATAAAGGAGGTTTTTCATAATATAGTTTATTTCCTGAGCTAATAAAGGAACTTAAGAACTATTAGGGGAGAATAAAAATATTGCATTAAAAAATCCATTGTCCTTCTGTTTATTTCTCCTCCACCTTAATGGTCTTTCCTTGAGTTCTACCATGGGGTCCCAGATTTATCAGTCTGAAATATGACCCCTTTAGTTTCTGTGCTATGTAAGAATGGTTCTTTTAGTCTTGGCCTTTCCTTTCCTTTCCATCTGTGTGTTTTTTTTTTTAATTTGTGCTGTTCTTGCATAATGATCCTTTAGCTTAATAATATGAAGAAAAGTTAAATGTGAATAAACAGGAAGTTTTATTTATTAATCGGTGCTAGGTGAATGATTGGAAACTTTCTTAGCCTAATAGGTGTATTTTTGTAGGTTAATCCATTGTAGAATATTTTAAAGATTGGCTTTATGTATACTATGTAATTCTTATTATTTAAAAACCCCTAATGCTGTTAATAACGTCATGGTTTGGAATTGGTCTGCTGACCAGGTATTATTATATTCATTGAGCTTTTCATGACCATGGAAATCATGATTTGTCTAGATCTACAATTACTCAGCTTTTATCTAAAAGTATTTTATAGTAAGAACTAAATTTTTCATGAGGCTAATTAAAGGAAAAATAATGTGTATATAAATTTTCTTTCAAAAGTTCTCATGATTAACATCAGTGTATATGACAAATTATCTTTCAAAAGACCTCAGCCTACTTAAGTTTGGCCTACTGGTAATAATTATGAATGTATTTTTGAAGGCAGCATAAAGTTCAGAATAGTATTACTCAAGGTAGGCCATTAACAAGATAGATCACTTATCTCCTGGGTTACTCCCAAGTATAAGATGACCCTCAATTTTTGGTCTAACAGTTTTAGACAAGAGTATTGTCTTATACATAGAAAAATATGGTATATATGTGTATGCATATATTTTATACTTTTAGAGAAATGGAATCTTACCATTTGTTGCAAGACATCTGACATTTTGAGCTCATGTATAATGTTGTGTTTAGACCTAGTTCAGTCCACTTTAATTGCTTTATAGCAGTGGTCCCCAAACTTTTTAGCACTAGGGACCAGTTTCATGGAAGACAGTTTTCCACAGACCAAGTGGTTGGGAGGGATGGTTCTGGATATTCAAGTGCATTACATTTATTCTGCCCTTTATTTCTGTTATTATTACACTGCAGTATATAATGAAATAATTATACAACTCACCGTAATGCAGCATCAATGGGATGCCCTAAGCTTGTTTTCTTGCAGCTAGACAGTCCCATCTGAGACAAGTGTGCAGTGTGGGGAAAGAGGCACAGATGGAAATGGTAAATAAAATAAAGAGTGGGCCACACCCAAACTAAAACACCTTATTTTTCCATGTATATAATGTCCCCATGTATGAGGTGATCCCTACTTTTCTAATCCAACATTAAGAAATCTATACATGGGTTACTCCCATGTATAAAACCCCGATATTTGGTCCAACAATTTTATAATAAAAGTATCTTCTTATACATGGAAAAATACAGTAAGTATTGGATTCTGACTTAAAGCCTGCCACCAAGTGCTACTGTACAACTGAAGTACATCAACTCACTTGACATTATAAAACCTGCCATCAGATGCCAGGTGCAGCTTAACTGTCACTTGCCACTCACTTATAGGGTTTTGATATGAGTCTGCAAGCAACTGATTTATTATGGTTTTAATCCAATCAAACCTGTCTGCTAATGTTCATCTGTATTTGCAGTCGCTTCCAGCACTAGCATCACTGCCTCAGCTCCACCTCAGATCATCAGGCATTAGATTCTCGTAAGGAGTGTGCAACCTAGATCCCTCGCATGTCGCTGCTGATCTGACAGGCAGAGCTCAGGCCTTAATTCGAGGGATGGGGAGTGGCTGTAAACACACATGAGGCTTCACATGAGGCCCAACACTGACCTCCTGCTGTGTGACCTGGTTCCCAGTGGTCAGTGGTTAGAGGTTGGGGACCCCTGCTTTATAGTATTCTGTCACTTACCTGGTTCTCTGTCAATGGGCATTGAGGTTGTTTCCAATTTTTTTGCTAATAAATATAGTGCTGCAAAGACCAATTTTGTAAATATTCGCTTATACACCCAAGTGAAGATTTCTCTAGCATATATAAATAGAAATAGAAATTTGGGGTGCATACCTTGAATTTTATAAGTTTTGCCGAGTGGCAGGCAGTGTATTTTGTAGCCTTTGTGTTGTCAACATCATGTATAAGGTACTGGTTTCTTCACATCCTTGCTGACACTTTGAGTAGAAAGTAGTGTCTCATTTGTAGTTTAAATGTGAATCTCTTCATTACTAGTGAGATTGGGAATATTTTCAGGTTTATTGACTCTGCTATAAATTGCTGTTCATATCCTATTTATTAAGAATTCTTTTGGCTTGTCTTCTGTTGATTGACTTATAAGTGATTAATCCATACATTGAACCTTTGGTTATGTGAATTGAAAATATGATCTCCTCATTTATGACCTGTCCTTTAAACCATGTAATGATATTCTTTTCCATACAGGTGCTTTAAATTTGATGCAGAATTTCAATTTTTCTTATGATTTGTATTTTATATGGCCTGCCCAAGAAATCCTTCCCTACTTTACATTCATTAAGATATATCCCAGTATGTACTTTCTATAGCATATTTCTGTTGTTCTTTTTATGTTTCAGAACATTTCATATAGTATTGATAAATGCATTTATTTTCCAAAAAGTGGTTGCCCTAGGAAATGATGCACTGCCATTTCCATCCTCTAAAGTAATCCTCACAGCAATAGGAATAATTTCCTGTGGTATTTAAGGAGCTAATAACTGAAAACTGTTACACACTGATTTACCAAAAACGACTGCTACATAAATATTTAGGACTTCTCAATAAGCACAAGATAAAACCCAGGAGTTCGGGTTGTGTTTGTTTTGTATTTGGTTTTGAGGTTTAGATATTTGTAATAATATGGTGATGTGGGAAAATGAAATAAAGGAAACTTCTATTTTTGATGATCACAGTTATTTGGTGTAGATATGTATTATATTAATTGTCTAGAAATAAATATAAGGCCACACAGACTGGAAAAGTTCAAGTGATACACATTTGTGCTATGTACTCTCAACATGATTTGCCACCTAAAGTGTGATAGGAGCACTTGGTATCCTTTGGAGATGATCCCTAAGTAAGCCATACAGTAGTGTGGTCTGAGTCAAAAAGAGGATTCTATCAAAGGTGAAAAGGCAAATATTACACATTTTTAGGAACAATAAGTAAAAAAACATGTTCATAAGACTGGAAAGTGCTGGAAGTATAGTTCTTGAAGCTACAGTTGGTGTTGCCATTATAAGGTTGAAGATTAATCTATATTTTCTTTTTAAGAAAGGAAAGAACCTCTTTTAACTCTTTACTTTTCTTGCTTCTGCCTGTCTCTTCGATTTAAACTGCTGATAGACACTGCCTGCATTTTATCATTGAATGGCTAAATCTGAATCCTCAAGCTGTGTCTGCTGAGCCAAGAAACTAGTTAGAATTCCAGCTTGATCTTTTTTCACTTCACTTATGTATTCTAACACAGTTACAGCCTTCTGAAATTTGACTAATTGGAAAATAAATGATTATGGGGAAACTGGGATGGCGCAGCAGGTTAAGCTCTCGTTTTGCAGCCCCAGAGCCCGAGGATCGAATCCCGGCCCTGGCCCACATGGACCCATATGCTGAACTGGGGTGTGCCCCCAGTTCAGTTCTTGCCGGGGCCAATGCGGGAGGCTCCTGGCCCAGTTCCTGCCCTGCGCAGCCCCATGCCCACCTGTGGAGTGAAACTATATGGAAAACTAATGCTGTCAACTATGGAGACTGCTCTGGGCCCTCCCCCTTCTCTCTGTCTGTCTCTCTCTCTGTCAAAAAGCAGTGAAAATAAATCTTAAAAAAAAGAAAATAAGTGATTAAATATAAAGGATTCATTGCTTTCTCAGTAGGAAGGAGGACTTCCCTGCACCCAACCCTCCCTGTAAAGCAGGAACCAGCTCCTTGGAGGAGGCTCTGTGTAGTCAGCTCTGCCTTCCTTCTTGCACATGTTCCAGCTTTGGCTGCTGTGTGCTTGTCAGGCTTTAGTCTTTGTGGCAGTTCTAGGAGACAGGTGTGTTAGCCCAGCTTTGCTGATGAGGAAGCGGATGCTTGTAAGAGTTAAGTACCTAATTCCAGGTTACACAGTTAGCAAGTGCTAGAACTGGGCTTACAACCTAGCTCTGTCAGACTCAGAAACTCCTTTCCTTGTGGATAGTGTTTTAATTAAAATGAGCAGTGGTTCTATAATTGTATGCCTTTGTGGCTTGACATAAGTGGATTTTCATTTTTTGTACTTGGACAGGGGTGGAGTAGAAGAGGAAGAGCCATGGGGGTCCTTTGTCTTGTTAATGTGCCTGCAGAGGAGGCAAAGGGAGGGAAAGAGTGTTTCAGCAACACTGAGGACTCAAGTTTTCTTGTTTAGTAGTTAATCTTAGCACTTGTCCTGGATATATATATATATATATATATATATATGTATATATATATATATATATATATATGAAATATTATACATGTTATATATAATACACATACACAGATGGTAACCTACATAAGTGGCTTATGATATGACATTGTCTAAAGACAACATAAGTAGTACCACACTGTCCAGAAAGTTTGAGGATGGGTTTTTTTTTAAAAGAAGAGCCAGTTGTAGAACTAGATTATCATGTAATGCCATTTGTATAAAAATTAAAAACACATAGAATATATCCATTTATGATTTATATGTGTGTGTATATAGTGAAAGTATAAAAAAGGTATCAACCAGAATTTAGTTAGGCCTTGCCCCTTGGTAAGGAAGGCCATTACTCTTGTGTGTAACATTTTAATTTGATATTTGAAAAAAATATCTGAAATGTATTTCATAAAATGTTAACATCTTTTAAATCTAGGTGTTAGGTATTTGAGTGTTTTGTTATATGTTTATATTCTTGCTTCTACTTTTCTATGTTTAAACTCCCCATCCCCAAATACCCACCACAACAAAAAGTGGTCATAAGCTAGGTGGATCTGTTGCTAACTACTGTGCACCCAACCAAAAACACAAATTCAACAGAAGTAACACCCTTTTTTAAGTTTACCAGCTCATAAAAAAGAGGCATTACGGTACTTCTGTATTTTAGAACCTAGAACTAAATAATTTCATTGATTCCTTTTTTGGGGCCACTGAAGAGAGAAGAAAAAGGAGAGGCATCAAGATCTTACCCACACTAAACGTGTGTAGTTGGGATTATAGTTAGGACTCCCAAATTACATATGGTAACGGTGAATGGAGAGTTCGATTTCTGAAGATGTTCTGAGATTTCCTCGTATGATTTGGTTTATGTCTTTGGTGACTGGATGTGTTCTTGTAGTGATCTATACAATACATCTTATCACCACTCCTGACTAGATGATGTGTGACATTATTGTGCTCTGTGGGCACATCAGTGATAGAAAGACAACCTCAGTTATTATAGGTAGGAAAGAAATCTGGATGGTTAGTCTACAAGTACTTAGTACTTGGACTTTTTTGTTTCCCTCACAGTTTAAGATATTTAAGTCAACTCACAGATAATGTAAGAAAAATACTCTTTGAGAGACCCTGTTCCTTTGAGATATAGTAAAGGTCTCCAACCCTGGAGGTAGGTTTTAAGACACTAGCTTGTATTTGAATTTTATTTCTGTATCTTAAACTTTGATTTAAGCTCCTGCAATGGAACTAAAATGTGATCTTAACAGTTCTCTGAATAAAGTCTCAATAAATTTGAAGCCCATAAAATCCTCTTATTACCCAATTAAAGGGGAATATGCTGTTAATTGAGGACTTGACAGACTGATTTGTTGTCTTTTGGAGGATGGTCTCTGTCCATGGCCTCATTTTAAGAATGAACTTCTATTTAAAGAGATTAATTTTATTTATTGCAAGCACAGGTGACCTGGTTTGGAATACTATGGGTGAGAAGTTGGTTTGAGATGAGCTTAGTTCAGAAAGCAGTTTGCTCACTACTTATATTTCATTATCATGGCAAATCGACACCTCTAAGATTATTAGCATATTTTCTAGAACTTTGGACATGATTTTTGAGTTTGATAATGGATAAACTGAAAAATGAATAAATGTGGATTGTTCTTTAAAGAGTTTTGTAGTGAATAAATACTTGAGAATGTATAATTACATCTGCCAACTCATGGGTAATTTATATTAGCTTCTGAATAGTTCATGGGTCAATTTGATAAGGAAAAACATGAAGAACATTTTTTGAGAAGGTAGAAAAAATATAAATGGCTAATAAAAATGTGAAAAGGTTTTTTATCTTGATATCAGAAATATAAATTAAGCCAATAAGAATATATTGCTTGCTTTCCATATTGATACAATTTTTTTTTTTTTTTTTTTTTTTTAATCTTTTCACATTTATAGAGAGAAATTATCTTTTTGTCTTCAGTGCATATTTATTTCTATTTTACTTTTTGACAGATAGAGAGAGAGACAGAGACAGAGACAGCTAGAGAACCGAACTGTGGGAACTCCCCAGTTCAGCATGTGGGTCCTGCCTGGGCTTTCCCCTGATACAATTTTAATAATAGTTTTTCTTTTTTCTTTTTTTTAATGAGAGGTACACACATATGTTTGTAATGAGAGTAGAAACTGGGATGAATTTCCTGGAAAGCATTTTGGTAATATGTTAACCGCCTTGTTTCTTTATCCTTTAACCCAGTATCCCTGCTTCTAGGAAACGATCCTAAGGGAATATTGAGAAAAGTGGGCAAACGTTGACAAAGATTTCATGCAGTGTTAGCAAGACCTAGACAACAGCTAATCAGGGAATTATTCAATAAAGTTTGGTACGTTTCTATTATTTGGGACTTCATAGCCATAAATATTTTAAATATTTGTAATGTCTTTTAATACGATAAAAAATGAGTGATATACATACACTGAGGGAAAAAACCAAGATGTAAAACAATATATTTAGCCTGATCTTTTCATATATCCATATATGCAAAAACACGTACTTTCTTAGGTGTGTTCATAGATGAAATAGTTTCGTAGATGATATACACTAAATACTAAATTATTTCTCTGGGTGGTGATTTATTTTGTCTTCTTACCACTTTCTGGAAGTTCTTTAGGTTTTCTACAATCCATCTATTGTTTTTATAAACAGAAAATTAAGTAGTTAAAACATCTTTGTAAGCAAAGATACTATGTAGCTTTTTTTAAACAAAATATTCTGCTTTGAATTATAAGCTTTTATGGATGATTTGATTATTTTAGCTTAGTATAAACGACTGAGTTTGATGCTATGGAGTATAAAGAAATACGTGTATGGCATGATCTCTGCCTTCCAGGAGTATAAAACTTGGTGGGCGAGGCAAGATAAAACTCCGCTGGAAATCATACAAATAAGTTCTCTGAGTTTTCAGAGCCTACCTCTATAGTTATATTAAATAGAGGATGGCAGTCTGGTTTATTTTATTAGAACTACCTAATAACTGACAGTGATTAATAAAATTAATAATTTGATCGTTTACTCTAATACATTGAGGCCTGATTTGGCGCCTGTGTGACATGCTACACCCCAACCCATTCTCACTTTTCTATGTTTAGATTAAACCTTAAAACAAACACACACAAAAAATATTTATTTGAAGGTGTTGGGTACCTGCTAGTTGATATGTGACAGCTAACAAAAGTATCTTTATTTTTTTAGCTAAAGATAATAGTTTCCTTCGTATTGGGTTTCCTCCTGCTATAGCACAATAACAGGTAGGGAATATTCTCTAAAGGGTTTGTTTTTTTTGTTGTTGTTGTTTTTTTAATTAAAAAATTGTTTTTTAATTGCTTTTCAATTTTCAGGACAGTATTACTGAGGGCCTGTTATGAGGTTGTTCGAATTCTCTTTATATTGATTTGCTAATATATATTTATACTTTTAGAAGAAAATATATGAATATTAGTGTTCATATGCTAGATTGAACACTATTCCAGTAGTGAATAGTGATAGGGCAAGGAGATTGACCTTTTTTTTTTTTAAATAACTGTGGCATTTTAGACTATCCCAATAATAATACTTAAATAGTTAAAAGAGCCACTAACTAATGAAAAATGGGATGGTGAGCTAATTTCTTTAGAAGGATGTATTCCTAATGATGTGGGACCTCTGATAGATTTGAGTGATTTACATTCATTTAGATTCATTATGTGCATATGCTTGCAAATCATATTCTAGAACTATGAAAAAAAGATAGTTGGCATATTTGGAAGTCTAGTGAAATCCTGTCTATCAGAGGTAATTTATGCAGACTTTAACACTGTTTTCTTTGAAGAATAAGCGGTTTAATGAATAGATCAATACAATTTCATGAAAGTAAACCATTCAATCAAAGCTAATTATATGATTGGGAGGCATGATAAAATCATTTTAATATGGGAAACTATGTGAAAAGATAGATTTTTATGACCTTATATGTAGTTTATGGCCATAGAGGCTGATTTTAAGACTTTCTTTAGTTGAATAAAGTATAACCAAGTGAACTCTGTATAACAGGGTTTTTGTTGCTATATACAGTAGTCATCTTCCTAACAGATATATTTATAAATGTTACTGTGTAGTGGCGGGAATTGAAATTGCACTAACTTGCATTTGAATGTTGGTTCTGGATGGTTGGGGGTATTGTGACCTTGGGGAAGTTATTAATTTCTGTAAGCCTCAGTTTTTCCATTTGTGATACTCTACTTCATTCATTGGATGGTTGTGAGGACTAAACGATTAATACACTCAGAGTCATTAGCAAAATGACTGGCACTTAGGTAACTGCTAACTCGATGAAAATAGTTACCACTATTTAATTAAAATATATTTTATTATTTTGTTTTATAATAAATTTTCTTAGACTAAAATATGGTAGCCCAATAATTTGGGAAGTTGAATTTACTTGTACATATTTCTGAAACTGTCAACTGTCAGATATCAACACTGAGATATATACGTACTTTTTATTTCCCAGACCACACATCTCGATGGCCAACCGATCAAAAAATAGTTTTTCTTAACAGTTATTTTTATGGTAATGAAAAACTGTATGTTAGTGTTCTTAGAGTTTAGTATTTGAAAAATCCTAAATGTCAGTATTTAGTATCCCATCAATCAGGGTCCTTAGAGTAATGTTTTCGTGGCTTCCCCCTGCCCTTATGATAAACAGCCCAAACTCTTAAATATGGCCTACAAGACCCTAGTATGACCCTGACAAGTCCCTAGTCTCATCTTTACTCTCTCACAACTTAGCTCTCACTGTGCTGAGTTTCTTCCAACTTTTCGGACAGGATATACACACATCTGTGCATGGTTTTCTCTGCTGACAGTAATTCTCTTTACAACTGCCTTGCCCATGTGTGTGTCCTACCCCTTAGTACTTCAGGGCACAGCTTAAACATTTCCAGCAAACGGGCATTCCAAACTCTGTGACCTCCTTCTATGTATTCTTATCACTCTTCATACTTCTCCTTCAAATATGTACATTATTGGTATTGTGATGATTAGTATTCTCTTGTTTCTTCATTTACTATTGCTTGTTTAATGTTCTCCCTTCTAGAATACTTGCCTCATGAGGACAGTCCTGAATCTCTCTTGCTCACTCTTATCTTCTTACAGAGGTCAGCATTTGAATAATGAAAAGCCTCTGAATTGGCAAATAGGCCAGGCTAGGAAGTGTTGCTGGGGGGACTCTGTTTGTTCGTCAGCTGTTATGTTTGCAGGTGTGCACATAAGTGTCCCCTGCCTGCCCTTTTAGTATGAAGCAGGAACTTAGAGACCTTCTGTAACTTCCCAGTAGAGACCTGGCACTTGTGAAGTGCCTTGTAAATCCAAAGGCCTCTCACCTTTTATCACTATGGAGTGGTCAAACTTTGCTGGAAATAGGCCATTTCCTCAGTGTAGATAAAATGTAGATACGACTAGTTCAAGACCTAGTTACTATTTTGTCAGGGTGGAATTTTATTGAACTTGGTAACCCCAGAAGTGAAATCCGTCACCAGGGTGAAGCAAATAACATCTTTGTGCTTCTGCTATGCATATGTCTGTAAGAAGTGAGGTGGTCCTGATAGTTGACAGGTATACCTTGAACCTATTCTCCCTTTTCTTATCCTAGTTTGGGAATATGTGAGAAAGATGTGTTTCTACCACACATGTATAGTTGATGAAAGGTTTGTTAAGATATTTTCATTCTCATGAGCTGGAGAGCGAAGGGTGATGGTTATATATAATGCTCTGTGTGTAGCATTTGTTTGGAATAGTGTGTCATTCTGTACAGGGATATATTGCATGTCAATTGTCATCGACCTAATTTGTTATTTCTATCAACTGAGTTTCCTTTAAGTGAAATAAGTATTTTGGGTTTTGGATGTTATGTGAGCAGAAGACAATTTCTAAAACACAACTGTTATACTAGAAATTTATCTTCAAGAATATAAAATATCGGGGAAAGCCGGGACGGCTCAGCGGGTTGAGCTCTCGCTTTGAGGCCATGAGGACCGAGGATCGAATCCCGGCTCCGGCCCAGGCGGACCCACATGCTGAACTGGGGAGTTCCCACAGTTCGGTTCTCTAACTGTCTCTGTCTCTGTCTCTCTCTCTATCTGTCAAAAGTAAAATAGAAATAACTATGCACTGAAGACAAAAAGATAATTTCTCTCTATAAATGTGAAAAGATAAAAAAAAAAAAAAAAAAAAAAA
>PVKE010047680.1:0-11843 GCA_004027555.1 Craseonycteris thonglongyai | reverse complement strand
AGAACTAGCCGCATGTATTGCAGACCTTGTTCAGGGGAAAGCAGAAGAACTAGAGTTAGAAATTTTGAACCTTAAGAACGATATTTTGCTAAAATCCTTAATATCAGAGGACTTATGGAACATAGTCGACAAAGAAAGGTTCCCATTTAAAAAAAAAAAGTGGCATATAAAATCAAATCGTTTTTCGGGTCAACGTATTTATGCGAATCTTTGTTTTCAAACATGAATTTAATAAAATCACGATATAGATCTTGACTTACCGATGAGCATCTTAATAATTGTTTGCTAACAGGGTTGTCGTCATACTCTCCTAACTATGAGGCACTGGCCAATGAAATGCAATGACACACTGACAGATTGGTTTTTTTAATGTTTTCTTTTATGTTTTTTTAAATGATTTTATTATACGTGTGTTTTTTATTTACTTTGTATTACATTTTGTATATATGTTTCTTTGTGTATATAATTTGTACAATAAATTTATTATTTTAAAATTATTTTTTATTTTTGTTCAATAATAAATATCCTTAGAAATAGCTGGTGCCCGCCGCGCTACCGATATTTTAGAATGTGCCCTAGGGTATAAAAAGGTTGGGAACCCCTGGTTTAGCATATGAGTTTGCATGGGCCGGGGCTGGGATTCAATATCTAGACCTCTCAGTTGCTCAGCAAGTTCTCAACCTGTTGAGCTATCCCGGAATTCCTGTATATATTCTTCTAAAAAATACTACATGTTTGTTTATTTTGTAGCTATATAAACCATAGTTCTCTAGATCTAATTTAGTTGACTGTAGTCCATGCTGTCAGTCTTAATATACCATTACTTCTAGGGAATCTGAATTCATTTTTTCTATAAAATGTGTTATATCTTCAACTAATGTTTCAGAAAGGCTATGTAGATTACATGATATCTGAGTTCTTTTCAAATTTATAATGCCTTTCCTTTGTGTTCACAGCTTGGTTGGTGATAGAGTTCTTGGATCATGCTTTTTATGTGTCAGGAATTTATTGTTATTATTCCATTGTCTCTGGGACTTCATTGTCCTTTGTATGTATATCTTTGGGGGTAACTGATCTTTTTTTGTCATCCTGTAATAGAAAATTGCCATTAAGTGTTGGTGGATGGTACTAGAACATTGTTTTTTCAACTCAACGTAATAAATTTTTTATAATTTTTGTTTTATCTCATCTTCCACCTTACAGCTATTACAATTTGTTGAGTAGCTCCTTGCTCTAGAATCCACATTTATCGCCTTACCTTGCATTTTCATATAATTGGTCTTTTGATCTAAATTATGGGAAAACTTCTTGAATGTAATTTCCTCATTTATGAATTCCCATTTTCTGCCATTTTAGTTCTGCTGGTTTTCTCCTGTGCTAATATCTGTTCTGCTGTTGCATTTTCAAGTTTCCTTGAAATCTCTTCTTTAAGTTTCTTCCATTTCCTTCTCAGCCTAGTGCCTCTTTATTCCCATTCTTGGTTCTTGTAGCCATTGTCTTTCTATAACCAATTAAGTGTCCAAATCAGTGCTTTTCTCCATATTACTTTTATTTCCTGGCGTAAATTTTTGCCATGGTCTGTTCTAAATGGGAGTAGTGCTTATTAGGATATAATCTAAATGGATATAGGGAAAAGGCTTCTGGATGGGATGGGAGAGTGACTGTTAGGACTCACCCAGTGTGGGGCTGGCTTACCTGTTACCTGATTGCTACAAACCCAAAGACTAGGCTAGGGATGAAGAGAGATGAAGATGTCAACCCTCTTCTCACATACTTTCTAGCAGCTGTGCTATTCCCTTTCAGAGGCAAGGGTACAGTTAACCATTGATGTGTTTCTTTGACTGTCTTCGTGCACACTGTAGTTAGAAATTTCTCCTAAACTCGAGTAAATTGTTATTGTTCAAAACAGGTTCTCCTTTCTGTCATTTCTTGTGTGTGTCCTTATAAGTGTTTTAAATATGGGATTTGTAAGTTCATGTCAGGAGGTAGTAGCCTAGTACCCTCTTAAACTGGGTATTGTCTGTTTTATCTTTTATTTTTTTAATCTTTAAAAATTATTAATCATTTTACTGTCACTGGAACCTCCAGGTAGTCATGATTTACCTGGGATCACTAGCATACTTTTGATTGAAATAATATTGGACAGCCTTTTATTAACATTCTTAACTTAGCTTAACCAAATGGGGAAAGTTCTTCATGATAAGGTACTTACCTAATGATTAGCCTGTTAATAATAAATCATTATACAGAACTCTTCCTCCTGAAGCATTGAATGATTTTAAGACTACAGAGGCACAACTGGGTTGAAAAACTGGCACTAACATTTTTATGCTTAATTTTTTTAAATGCTTAACTTCTTAGTCTTTTTGTTTTTAAGTCTTAATATGGCCTCGTCTTTTTATCCTTATTTTATAGGGGTTCTGTTTAACTAGTCTTCAGATGATTCTTGAGGTTGATTGTTCTATAATTTAGTTGTAATTTTGGTGTGCAGTAGACATAGTGTGTACCTAATCTGTCATCTTGGACTTTCACAGAGTGAGGGATTGCTTAAACAACAAAAATTTATTTTCTTACAATTCTGGAGCCTGGAAATTCAAGTTCAAGGTATTGGCAGGTTTGGTTTCTTCTGAGACCTTTCTTCTTGGCTTGTAGATGGCTTTCCTTTTTCTGCTTCTTTCTCTGTGTGCTTCTACCTCTGGTATCTTTTCTAAAATGACACCAGTCATATTAGATCTCTACCCTAATGGCCTTATTTTAACGTAATCACCTCTTTTTTGTTGTTTGTTATTTTTTCATTTTCTTGAAGTGTGATTGTCAAATAAAATTGTAAGGTATTTAAAGTGTACATTGTGATTATTTGATAGTGTGTACACTGTGAAATGATTCCCCCAATCTAGTTAATTACCAAATCCGTCACCTCACATATTGTTGTTGTTTTCTATTGGCTTTTGGTTATTTTGGTGAGAATATTGTAAGAATTTGAAAAAAACTTTTATCATATTTACTTACATGTTTTTCTTTTTCTTTTTGGAATTAGCCTTTTTGTCTCCTTTATCTCAAATATAATGTATTTCATCCTTTAAAGTTTAGCCTTCCTTTATTTCTTTATGTAGCTATTCATATATATATATATATATATTCTAACTTTTTTCTCTAGTTTTGGCTTTGTTAATTTTATTATTTTTGTTATTCTTACATTCTTATTATAATTGTTATAATTTTTTCATATCTAATTTCTTAAGCATGATTTCCTTCCCTTCCCTCCCCTCCCCATCATGGTTTGATTTCATAAAGGCTAGAAGCATTGAACGGATATATAATCCTCAGGGTAGAAGTAGCAGTGGACAGTGTCATTCAAGAAATAGGGAAAATTTCTCTCTTTCTCTCCCAGTAGTCTCTAAGTAGATTTTTATAACTCTTTGTTTTGTCTTGACTCCTAAAATTGTAACTTGGCGATATTTTGATTAAAACTGTTCCCCAGCATAGTGGTGATTTTCCTGCTGATAGCACATGTGAACTTTTCAAGTAGCTTTTTGACAGCATATATCACCTGTATGAGAAGCTGACTGTTCTGAAATTCATAGTCTGCAACATGGGTTTTGTCTCTTGGTGGAAAGACCTTGGCCTCTTGGGCTCAGATAGATGCAGTGTAATAGCTCTCCTGTGGAATTGCTGCATGGCCATGAGCAAGTTTCAAAACTTTTCTTGAAGCATTTTTCCTAGCTCAAAAAAGGCAAAAATAATATCTACCTTTCATATTTATTATAAGGAATAGTATTAGTACATACAAAATATCCTGCATTGTGCCTGGCCCAAGTAGTCATTCAGATGTGGGACAAGCCAGGCCAGCCAAATGTTACCAGAAAAAGGAGAGTGAGTGTCTCGATTATGCCTGAAGTAGGTCTGCCTTACAAAGCCCACAGTTAGAAAGAAACCACGGGGGTGTTGATAGGCCTGCTGGGAAGATTACATGGCCCCTGAGTTAATGAGCAGACTTGTGGCCTTGCTCCTACTTCAATTGCCTGGAATGCCTGCTTCTAGCATAAGACGAACTGTGGTTTCAACAATTTGTGCGTGGTAGTATAGAGAAAAAAAATCACTTTCATAACTCAACTCAGCTTGTCAAGACAGTGCAATTTCAGAAATAATGCAGTGTGAGAAAAATGGCCTCTTAAAAATCAAGGATTATTATCTGTGGTTTGGCCCATCTTTCTCAGCTGGGTTTTGGAATGATTGTCTTGCTGTGAGGGTCTCCTGAGCTTACCTTTTTTGAAATTCAAGCATTTTTATCACAGGGATTGGCAAATCTCTAGTTGAGGCTCTCACCGTGTGACCTGCACTGCTAGGGTGGTATGCCTCCAGTTGTGTCAGAATCCCTGGAAAGTTGGTTCCATTTATTGCCAAGGACTCTGAATCTTTCAAGATAAGGAGGCGTGGGGGTGGGGGGGATAGGTGGTGTGTGGTATGCGTAGAAGCATAGCCATTTCTATTCTCTAACTTCCCAGGAACTCCTAAGGGATCACATGACTAAATTTTTCTCTGCTTTGATCTTGTATAGACCACTGGTTCCTAAGCTTGGCTGCATATAAGGATCACCTGAGGAGGCTAAAGAGTACAAATGTCTAAATTCTATCCCCTCAATTGTATCTTAATGATCTGGGGTGTGGCCTGGACATATAAAGCTTTTCAGGTGATTCTTAGGTTGGGGAAACCTCCCCTCCCTTGAGTTAGTTCCTCTTTTAGTTCTAGTTCCTCTTTCCTTGATTCCCCTTTCTTTATTAAAGATGGTGGTTCCTGCCTTAGGAAACTCCGCTCAAAATAGCCACTCCAGGGAGAGCAGGCCTTCTCTGCTGGTGCCGCCATCACCTACACATAAACTAACCAATCCCTGAGCCCCACACTCAAACTAACCAATCCCTGAGGACTAAGGTACCCTCCCATAAATTTAGCCCTATAAAAGTAAAGTTTCCCAGCCAGGTGGGGCGCAGTCTTTTGGAATTATCCTGCTGGGCCTACTGGCGTAATAAAGATGTGTTCTTCCGGATCTCAGTGTGCCGCTTGAGTTTCGTGGTACCTGGTTTTTCTGCAACACTTATGTATAGCTGAGGTTGAGATTGAACTACTGGACTACTTTCACCCTGCCTGTGGTTTAAACCATGTGACTTCTTCTGTTCATCCCCCTGGTGATGCCTCCTGCAAAGCTTCTTCATCTGCTCAGGGGCTCCAGAGGAGACAAGCAGAAGGCACCTCCAACCCTGTGTCAGCTGGAGCAGGTCTGTAGGTATCTGCCTGGTTAACAAATTGCACATTGGCTCTAGAAAGGGAGTAAGTACTTTGAAAAAGGTTTTAAGCCATTGGCCTTTCTGGGCCTAAGTCACCCTTTGTATGTCATAGCAGAGCTACCAGGACTGCTTTGAGAACATTATTTTGTTTCACCTTCTTTCTGCAGCTAAACCAACCCCTTAATTTTCAAAATGGGTTACAATGCTTTCCTTTTGGTTACCTGTACAGCAAAAAAAATCTTTCCATCATTGGCTGCATAGTAGACTAATTGAATTTGAGCTTCTTGCAGATTTACACATTAAATTAAAATTTTTTCAGTTCTTATTAAAAGCTTAGTTCTATAATATAGCCTTTCTGGAGGTAGCCTAAAATCGATCTCTAGTTCCCTACAGTGCCTTTTAGAATTTTTTTTTTTCAATGAGGGCGGTACTGAAGACTTTTTAGAAGACAGCTGATGAGGCAGGCAAACTGAAGTTGGTTAAAAAGGGCTAGGGGCTGAGCCCCATTTTTTGCTCCCAAGGTCCCAAACTCATGACCTCACTTTGACACATGGAGCAGCTCCCTGGAGACCAGGTGGCTCATAAGCAAGATAGCTCATCAGAGCTTCCCACTGTCTCTAGTATTTGGCTGCTTGTAAAATTCTATGTATTGTTTTTTCTTAGACTGTGGTTGTGGCTTTATTATGGGATGTTATAAAAAAAATACTCATTTGAAAGTTGTGAATTTAAACATACTGGGGATGTGGTTTGCAACACCAGTCGTTCAGAGAGCCTCTTCCTATGCTTACGTGAAAGAGATCATTCTCAGGCTTGGTATATACTAGGAAACAGATTCCTCCTCTCTCACGGATTCTCGGTGCCATTTCCACTGATGCGAAGCTCTTCTCCCACTCCTTCACCTCTCTCTGCTTAGAGTCGATTTGCTGATGCTCTCCAGGCAGGCCACCCACTTTCTTCCTGGGTGTTGCTTCCTCTCCTGGTAAACACCTCTGGTCACACTAACCAGGCTGCTGCTTGCCCTGAGATGCCTTTGTGCAAATTAGAAAACGCCATCCACCCCTTCTTCAAGACACTTTATCGAACTTCCCACTGTTGGAAAACCATTTTCATAGATCTGTGAGTCTAGGATGTTTACCCTGTGAGTGGCACCCTGCTAGGTTTGTGCCTTGCCCAGTTGCACAGTTGTACTTGATGGCCCTATCTGTGTTGTAATTATTGTAAATTATCTGGAGTTTCCTCAGCACTGTTGCCTGACCAGAGCAGAATCTCAACAGCCATTTACTAAACAAAAGAAAGAACAAAGGTACAACTACATGCCACGTTCTTATCTGGAAAAACAACAGGGAAGGCATACCTGACAAGGCCTTTTGCACTGAACAGTATGAATATATTGTAATTCAGAGACACAGTTTTCCCCCACACTTCAGTACTGTATTTCTGAAATCAATGGGAATCTTAAACTCAGTGTATCATAGTTGTTGAGAGTACAGACCCTACAGCTAGACTGCCCACATCTGAATCCTAGTTCTACCAGTTAGACATTTAGTTATATGACTTCAGGCATGTTACTTAACCTCTCTGTGCCTCAGATTACTCATCTGTAAAATGGAAAAGATACCAATAGTTTCTACTTCATGGGGTTGCGAGAATTAAATGAATTATTATATGTACAATATTTAGAATAATAATAGTAAATGCTCACTATTATCAGTGTTAAAGGCTATGGATACATTTATTTATTTTTAACACTGAAAAGCTGTGTTTAATCCATAGTATACAGCTTATATTGGTAGCATCTTGTTTTGGTGGACACTGTGGTCACACACCTGCCGCCATGTGCCTTCCCCCACCTCTGGTTGCTGAAGTGAAAGATACATATAATAGTATACAGACAGGGAAACAGCAGCCTTTGTTTTTTCTTCCTTACAAGGCAGGAGAGAAAGGGGAAAACTGGGGCCCTTTACTAACAAGGCTTGTATTAGAGTTTAAATTTAATGTCCTGTTCATGAAGCTTGGATTGGTAATTAATCTAGGCTCTATAAAACTAGACACCAGAGAGGGGATGCCGGATTGCTTAGTGGTGACCACTTGTCTTGCAATCATGAGGTCCAGGGTTCAATTCCTGGCCCTGGCCTGTGCAAACCCATATGCTGAACTGTGGTGTAACTGATAACCACTGGGATAGCACAGTGGTGAAGGTTTTCAACTCCCACTCAGGAGCCCCCGGTTTGGTTACCACAGCACGTGGCCCCACATCCACTTGTGTGGAATGAAACCATGTCACAACTAATGATGTACAACTATGGAGACTGTTCTGAGTCCTCCCCATTTCTTTGTCACACCTCTCGAACAATAAACAAACAAACTAGACACCAGAGAGAATTGGGAATTGGGTTTGAAAAAAATGATTTTTAATGTAAAATCTTTATCTAATTGCAGGACAACTTTCCTTAGATGATTTTAAGAAAGCTGTTCTACAAAGTGGCAAAAGGTAATGAATGAACCTGGGGCCAGGTTCCCCATTAGAACCCTCCAGGGTACCCTCAAGTTAGACAATAGATGAGAGCCACTCCCTGAATAGCTGTGGTTTCTCCTGGTCATTAGTGTTCCCTTGTGGCTGTAACTTCAAATAAAGGATGGGGTGGCTGTTCTCTACATTGTTTCAGGATTCCCCATGCTATCTTTAGAAACTACAGCCTTGTGGGAAGCTTTGTGGAACTCAGGCTCCGTGCCCCACTCTGTTGAGCTCTCCTTCAGATTAAGCATGATCTGACAAATGCTTTCTTTGGATATGCTCTATTTTCATTATTAGACTAAGTGCCTTTCCAGATCACATTACTTTAATTGACTTTACACTCAACTTCGATAAATATTCTTGCATACTATATCTAGCACCAGCTGAAACTTTTACAGCGGTTGCAGTACACCTATTTGAGGTTTCAGCCACCTTTTCTTAGTTGAACAAAAATAGTATGTAAGTAAAGAATACAAGGATGATCTAAAACTTCACCCTGCCTAATTTTGTAAGTTGATCAAAATCCTTTATATTTATAAACTTAGATTTAAGGTTTTTTTTCTGTAAAGAACTAGTGACTTTAGCCATATACAAGTTTGTGTTTAATTATCAGTTCCCAAAAGAACATCCATGTGAGAAACTTTCAACAGGCCTTCTTATGGATTCATTTACCTTTAGATTTTGGAAACAATGGGTACACAGTTGTCATTACTGTCCTTTTACTAAAAGGCAGAGAAGCAGATGATGAGAATGTGTTTACCTTGACTCACAGATTCAGCCAGTGGAGAAACTAGAATTATATAATACCTAGTTGTTCTGCACAGTAATGTCTCAGACCCCGTGAAGTCATATCCATGGCTTTGTTTTCTAAAGAATCTCATAAAATTCTTTATGAGAATAAATATTCTAAGGTTAAATAGTCAAAAGATGACTATGGTTATCTTTTCCTTTATCTAAACATGAAATTTCTATCTTTACTTAAATTTAAATCTCATTTCTTTTTGGATAAATGTGAGCAAAGACAAAGAGGAATTTTTTTCGCCTAGGGAGCAGATACCCTGCTGCAGCTTAGGTGGTATATAAGAGCAAACTGGAAGCCTAGAAAAAGAATCTGTTTCACTGTGTATTTTGTTAGTGTCAAGGAAAGAACATTGACCCTAAGAGAAAGCTTGTAAGAGTTTATTTGAGCTAAACTGACGGCAATTGCTGGGAAGCAAAATCTCAACTGATTGAGAAAATGCTCTGGAAAATGGCAGTTTTGCAATTTATTTTATACAGTAGAATCAAAGGAGGAGATGTAATGCCGGTGACATGAAACCCATCCGTGGTAGATTAAGGGGGTGGGAGAAAGTAAAGCAGGCAAATCCTTGGGATTGTATAAAATGTAAATTGGAGAGACAATATATATTTCTTTTCCATTGGTGGATACAGGATAGTTTAGCATTTTACAGCACATAGAAATAGTATTGGGGGAACAAGAGTAACAGTGAGGAATTCTGTAGTTTCCTGCTCCAGTGCTGGTGGGTTGTGCCCTGGGATGTCCGGAAAAGGGGATTACTCTGACAATTCCAAGGTTTTTATCTTAGGTGCAAAAAGACAATAGACAGGCTCACTTAAGGTAAAGATTGACCTTATCAAGGAAGCTTCAGGTTAAAGATGTGACTTACTGTTATGGCCCGCTTTAGTTAAAAGTTTTTACCTTCAGACCATCCTATGTGGTTATGTTCAGTCTGTGAGTTTATAAGACCCACTATGTAGACTTCCTCTGAGCTTGTCAGGTTTAACATGTGGCCCCTTTTCTGTCCAGATTAGATTTTGTGTGTGTGTGTGTGTGTGTGTGTTTTAATAGGCAGTCAACATTTAGAATTCAGGCGATTTCACATAAAAGACCCCTTGAAAAATTGGAAGATCCATTCAGACTTGGCTAACATTGTGACAGTTAGCTAGAATGGAGTTGAAGCTGCCCCTTGACTGGGCCATGTGCTCCTCACTTTTCAGTGTCTGCTCTCATTTATGTGACTTTGCTAGCCCTGTGAGTTTTGATGTGTGATCCCTGATGTAAGTGTAAGTCAGTGTCCTATTCTGTTTCATGGTTGTGATATGGGCCAAGCGAAGGAGCCCCTTATTGTGGGAATTTCTGGTCTCCTTTCCTTAGTTCCTCAGCTCCCCAGTTTTACCTTTTTTCCTAGTTCCTGGCCTTGATCACTCTCTTAATCAACTTTCCCTAGGTTATTCACAGACTGTCACCTACCTCCTGCTTTAGATAATTACTCTGAAACTTAAACAATAGATTGTTCCTAGAATGTTCTCTGACTCCGACTTCAGTTAATCATTCTGAAACTTGTAATTTGTGTTTGCTAGGTGTATGTCTAAAAAGTTCTGGTCTCTGGCCTTGATAATCTAGTTGTACTTGCTAGACTTTAGTTAATTACCCTAAAACATGCAATTCATGTCCCCTTGCTTGCTTATTGTAATCACTGTGGGCCAGCATCCTTTCCAGGCCATTCCAAACCCAGTTCCTATGTAGGTGATGCCCCAGAAATGACCAGTTAAGCCAGGGGAAGGGACTGTAGACTCAATGGAGCTCCAATGGCCTTAAAGCCTGCTTTTTGGGCCAATGTTTTCAAATGTATTAACTGGATCTGTCGCTCCTCATGTAGGGACTATCAGTATACAAATAATACCCCAACAAGCCTTCCAGCCCATCCCAACCAAAGAAGTCAACAGTCTTTCAGGCAGATCTCAAGACCCCTTTCTCCCTTTTAGTTCAGATAGGGTGAGAGTTCCATAGTTCTCTGATAGGTTGGGACAAAGACCACATTCAGCAGGGAGCATTTATAGAAGAAGAGATCTCTCCTTTAACTTCCTATAGAGATTTACAGAGCTCTTCCTCTCAGAAGGAAAGTGAGGTATGCAGATAGGATAGAGGGATCTCAGGACCTCTTCCATGGAACCTGCCTTGCTGGAATAGTCACCACCCTGATACCATCCTTTTTCTAATAATTCTGCCACAAGTTAGTCAACCACAGTGTTAACAAATGAAAGGAGGAAGAACCATGGAGAATCCCAGTTCTTCTTGCCTACGTGGTAAAGAATTACAGATGAGCAAAACAAAGGAAAGTGAAGTAAAACTTTATTGAAATACATTTCAAGAGGGAAACGGGCTGAGCAAAGGGAGGCAGTGGCCCTGGTGGATTGAGGGTTTGAGTTTTATTGCAGGCATTAAGCCAACCCTAAGTGTGACATGGACTTCGGACATCTGACATACAGACTTAGGTCATTTGATTGGCATGTGTAGGTTATATAACTTTTCTTTTTGTGCATGTCCTTACCCAGAATGCATACAGAAAAACCCATGGAGGGTTGGGGACACTAAGCCTTAATTGTCATTTTATTATAACTACATTATAATGAGGCTGGGGGTCAGGCAAAGGACAGGTTCCAGTGATTTGCACAAATGCCAAAACCCAGCTAATTCTGGTTAGTGTCTTATCTCCCTGTGCCTGGGAAATTTTGGCAGAAAGATCTCTGTGATGGGCCTGGGCAGTCCCTGGAGAGCGGACATGGGTGGTGTGAAACACTGCTGATCATATTACCTCCTGCTCCTCCTGCTCATGCCTAGCTTCCTTCCAAACAACAGTAGGAAATTACAGGAAACATTAATACAAGGAAGTTATAGGGTACAAAAAAGCCCACTGATTTAAACCAGTCACTAATGCCTATGCAGTAAGAGTTATAATGACCTTCATTTTAACCAAGTATTATACTACACATATGTCCAGAAGTTTATTAATGCCATTATCACATTGAATTCTGGGAAGGAACATGTGCAGTTAAAAGAAGGCTTAATGGCCCCTTGTCAATCCAGAATGTCAGTTGTTGGGGAAGCCAGGATGGCTCAGTGGGTTAAGCGCTCACTTTGCAGCGCCAGGGACCGGAAATCAAATCCCGGCCCTGGCCCGTGTGGAACCATATGCTGAACTGGGGAGCTCTCCCAGTTCAGTTCCCTCTCCCTCTCCCTCTCCCTCTCCCTCTCCCTCTCCCTA
>PVKE010047679.1:0-11819 GCA_004027555.1 Craseonycteris thonglongyai | reverse complement strand
GGACAGTGGGGGGTCACAGCGCACGAGGCACGTCCCCTGGGGGCGGGGTCACAGCGCACCAGGCACGTCCCCTGGGGACAGTGGGGGGTCACAGCGCACGAGGCACGTCCCCTGGGGGCGGGGTCACAGCGCACGAGGCACGTCCCCTGGGGACAGTGGGGGCGGGGTCACAGCGCACGAGGCACGTCCCCTGGGGGCGGGGTCACAGCGCACCAGGCACGTCCCCTGGGGACAGTGGGGGGTCACAGCGCACGAGGCACGTCCCCTGGGGGCGGGGTCACAGCGCACGAGGCACGTCCCCTGGGGGCGGTCCGGGGGCGGGGCCTGAGTTGGACACCAGCCCAAACGCACAGGGACCGCGGCCTTCAGGCCGCCCCGCCCGCGCTGGGCCTGGCGCCCCAAGTGCTCGGGGGGCCCCCGTCCGCGGGGGCGGCTCCGCAGGGGCCCCCAAGGCCTCCCGCCCGGCGGGTGGAGGCGCTGAGAGGCTTCGGCCCCTTGCGCTCCCGGCTCCATGCCTGGGCTGGAGACGCGCTAGGTCCCGGCTCAGCTGTGGGTGACCCCGCTCTCCTCCATCCAGGGAAGGGCAAGCGGGCCACGCTGTCCTACGCGTGAAATGTGCTTTGTAGGAAGTTGAGAACAAGGACAGTGTGTGGCTCACTTTCTTGGACGCGGCCGGGTCCCCGTCAGCGGGGCTGTGCTGCAGTGTGGCCACCAGCACACGGGGCTGCAGGTGACACGGAGCCTCGTTCCTCGGAGGGAATTAGGACGGCCAAGGACGGGTGCCCTTCATGTCCCCACGCAGCGTCCTCTGAGCCCGACACCGTGCCGGGCTCGCGTCGGACAGATGAGGACGCCCCTGCCCCTGTGTCGGGCGGTGACTCCACAGTGACCTTCTCAGACCAGGACCAGCGCTGAGCCCCCGGCCCGTCCGCCTGCGACTTGGGTTCAAGCTGCTCAGCGTGGCGACGGCTCCCCCCGCACCGTCCTGCACCAACACCCGGCCTGTGGGGCCTGGTCCCCTGGGCCAGGCTCCTGCGACTTCGGGCTGCTGAGTAGGGTGGGGGGCCTGGCTTCCGCGTGGCACCCCCACCTCCCGCCCTCTTGCTTTGACTCTGCTTGGACCCCCGTCTCAAAACCTGGGCATCTTCAAGGTCCTCAAAAAACCCACTCACGGGAAGCCCCAGGGGAGGCAGCTCTGCTCTGCAAAGGCCCAGCCTGGTCACAGCCCCTCTCCTGCTGGTCTCGCCCCTCCTGGGCTCATGTGGGGGAGTGGAGCTCCCCGGGACGCCCCCCAGGCCCCCAGGCTCACGCCCTTGTCCGCCGCTGTGGAAGGTCAAGGCCAGCGCTCGGCCCTGAAACTCCTCGGGGGGTCGGTCCCCAGAACCATGGTGGGAGTGGCCAGCATCTCTTCAGGGTCACGCACCCTCAGCGTCACTCCCCCGAATGGCGTCCAAGACGACCCCAGGCCAGCCCCCCAGGGCCCCCCAGTCACCCGCCCAGAGCCCGCACGCTCTTAAAAGTGCCCTTTGAGGTACAACGCATGGATTCTGCAAACTCTCCCCTGGGGAAGGTGGCAAGTGACACCTAACTGAGGCAAAAGGACCTGTGAGCACCGCCCGCGGCACAGGTGCAGTGACTCCCAGTAAACCTGTGGGGGTGCCGCTGGCCCACACCCCAGCTCTGCATCACCACCATCACCCCGAGTTCCAGGCCTGCGTGGTCAGCCTGCGGCCACCTCCAGCCGGGTGAGCGCGGAGACGCTTCCCAGCACGCGGCCC
Source organism: Craseonycteris thonglongyai (assembly GCA_004027555.1). Taxonomy (NCBI): domain Eukaryota; kingdom Metazoa; phylum Chordata; class Mammalia; order Chiroptera; family Craseonycteridae; genus Craseonycteris; species Craseonycteris thonglongyai. The sequence goes on along the minus strand of PVKE010047679.1, from coordinate 10,041 downwards.
TGAGTGGAGTCAGGACACCTCCCGCGTGGCCTCCCGCCCGGCAGCCCCTGGGCCCTGGACAGACCCCAGCTCAGGCGCCCCTGCTCCACCCAGCCTCCCCAGCGCCCCCCACGTGGGCCCCCGTGCCCCCCGGGGCCCAGGGACCGCCTCGCCCTCAGTCTCCAGCATTCAGTCATTTTTCCAGCCAACCTCTTAATCCATCAACACGTTTTGGTACGAACGTCTCTTGTGCTCTCTCCGAGGTGCAGTTACACCTTTTTAGGCCTTTTCTGCCCCTTCCGGGGTCTCAGAAGGACAGGCGACAGGGACGGGCGGTGGGCCTGCCCCCGAGAAGCCCGGCCTCGGTGGGCGGCGCTCAGCCACAGCCACGGGGCTGCGGGCCGAGGCTGGGCCGACCCCGGCGGAAGCGCGGCTCCGTGCGGGAAATCTAACGGGACACGCAGACCCGCCGCTCGGAGGTCAGTGAGGTGGCCGTGGGGTGACCTCAGTTCCTTTGTAAAAATGAGCACGAGTCCCCTTCTCAATGGCTCCACGCGGCTCTGATTCTCCCTTGTCCCTCCCGGCCAGGGCGGGTGGGCAGGTGGTCCCCAAGTGAGGCAGGCCTGGGGGAGGGGGCGTCCAAGGTCAGCCGGGCCCTGACCCCAGGGAACCCTCTGGTCGCCCCTGCTCACATCTCACGGGCCAAGCAGGTAGGGGGCCGGCGCTGAGCTTCAACGGCGGGGTGGGGGGGCTTGGAGACGCGGCGGCACAGGTGTGGGGTGAGGGGGGGGAGCCAGGTGGCTGAGGGGCGCAGGGGAGCGCGGCCCGCAGGCGGCTCCCGCTCAGCGCCGGTGCCCTGGCGGCCGCGCTGGGCAAGGACCAGGGACCCCGCCAATGGGACCCCCGGCGCCTGCGCGCAGCCGGCTCGGTGACGGCCGCTCGGGGAGGGGCTCGCGCGCCGCCCCCGCCGCCCCGGCCTCGGCTCCGCCACGCGGGCCGCCTGCAGCCCCTGCGTGGGATCCGCGCCCGGCCCGGCGCCGTGGGGCTGCGAGTCCTGCGCGCGTGCCGGGCGCCTCGCGCTGAGGCTTTCGGCTCCCGATCGGGCGGCGGCGCAGGCCTGGGGCCGGCACCGGGGGTGGGGAGGCCCGAGGAGACCTCGTCTCCGCCGCCACCCTCGGAGGGGACCGCGGTCCCCGCTCCCTTAGCGGTTGTCCCCGCCGCCCAGGCGGTGTCGCCGCCCCAGTGCGCGCGCTGCCCGAGGCCATCGGTGTGCAGAGCGCGCCGGCCCCGCCCAGACTCCGCCCCCGCTCTCGGCTCCGCCCAGACTCCGCCCCCGTGCTAGGCTCCGCCCCCGGGTCGACCCCGCCCCCGGACTCGGCTGCGCCCAGGCCCCGCCCCCCACTCGGCCCCGCCCCTGGTGCTCGGCTGCACCCCGACTCCTTTCCGCCGGCCCCGCCCAGGCCCCGCCCCCGGGCTCGGCTGCACCCCGACTCCTTCCCGCCGGCCCCGCCCAGGCCCCGCCCCCGGGCTCGGCTGCACCCCGACTCCTTCCCGCCGGCCCCGCCCAGGCCCGCCCCCGCGCGCGCTCAGTCGGAGCCCGCTCGGTCTCCCGGACCCGCGAGCGCGGAGACCGGGGCGCACGGCGGGCGCTGCGGGCCGTTCCCACTCCCGCTCCGGGCCCGGCGGGCGGGCCATGCCCCGGGCTCCCGCCGCGGCGCGCACTGCGGCCCCGCGATGAGGAGCGGCGCCGAGCGCAGGGGCAGCAGCGCCTCGGCGCCCCCCGGCTCGCCGCCCCCCGGCCGCGCGCGCCCCGCGGGCCCCGACGCGCCCCCGGCTCCGCAGCCGCCCGCCGCCGGCCAGCCCCGCGCCCGGGACGCGGGCGATGCCCGCGCGCAGCCGCGCCCCTTGTTTGCGTGGAGCAGGTGGAGGAAGAGGATGGGCTCCGTGTCCGCGGCCGCCGCGCGGCGGCCCGTCTTTGACGACAAGGAAGACGGTGAGTGGGCGGCTCGGCCGGGGCGCTCGGGGCCGGCGCGGGGAGCCCCGCAGCCCCCGGGGGGGAACGCGCCCGTCCTGCGGCGGCTCGGTTTCCGCGGAAACTCGCAGCCCGGTGCCTGCGGCTCCCACGCGCGTCCCGGGCGCCTGCGTGCTCCGCGACCGCTTCCCCGGGGGCTGCGTGTCTCCACTTCCCTCCGGGGGCGGCCTGCGGCCCACGGGCGTGCCTGCCCCACAGGGCCCGGCTGCAGGGTGAGGGGCTGCGCGGCCCCGCGTGCCCAGCCCTTGCACGCGCGTGTGCCCTGCAGGTGGCCGGGCCTTTGTGCAGAGGCCTGCCCTCCGGGAGCTCACCGGCTCTCGGCTCCCCCGGCCGGGAAGTGGCCCACGCCCAGGACCGGGGTCCCCGAGGCGGAAGGCAGGGGACCGGCGCTCCTCCCGGGCCGGGGCTGCGCGGTGCCCGCCTTTGGGGCCCCGTGACAGCCACACGCAGACACACAGCCCCTTTCTGCAGATGCCACGCAGGCCCCGCACATGGTGCCGCGGGCCCATCCTGACCTTCTCTTGCAGCAACAGCCCGAACGTGCCTGTTTCTTTCGTTTGTGGGCCGCCTTTGTCGGTTCAGGGCCCGGCGCAGCGCCAGCGCCCAGCGACCTCGTTCTGATGAATAATTGAAGCGTTCCAGGCACTTGCCAGCCTGCAGCCTCAGGCCGCCAGCGGCTCCGGGGGGCGGGGGAGCCGCCGCTGGGTCTCGCGGTGGGGGGGTGCCTGGGACCCGCCACATCGCGGGGTCCGACCTGGCCCTGCTGTGACTGTGACCTGAGCTCCGGGCCTGCAGCCCCCAGGGCCCGCAGCCCCCAGGGCCCACAGCCCCCAGGGCCCGCAGCCCACGGGGCCCACAGCCCCCAGGGCCCCACAGCCCCCAGGGCCCACAGCCCCCAGGGCCCGCAGCCCCCAGGGCCCACAGCCCCCAGGGCCCCACAGCCCACAGGGCCCACAGCCCCCAGGGCCCGCAGCCCCCAGGGCCCACAGCCCCCAGGGCCCCACAGCCCACAGGGCCCGCAGCCCCCAGGGCCCCACAGCCCACAGGGCCCACAGCCCCCGGGGCCCGCAGCCCACGGGGCCCGCAGCCCACGGGGCCCGCAGCCCCCGGGGCCCGCGTCTTGTTTTCACGTAAACATTCCGAGTGAAGCCCACAGTGAACCAGGAACACTGGCCGGGAAGCAGGACGAGGGAGCGGCTGAGACCGCATCTGAGGTCGCGGGTGTGGGCCAGGCGCGGGCGGCTGCCCTGGCTGAGCCACAGCGTCCCCGCGGGCGGGCAGGCGGGCGGGCAGGCGGGCAGGCGGGCGGGCAGGCGGATGGGCAGGCAGGCAGGCGGGCAGGCGGGCGGGCAGGCGGGCGGGCAGGCGGGTGGGGCAGAAGCCCGCTCGGCTTCCCCCGGGAGAACCTCCCGCTGCTCACAGCGCCGTCCGTCTGGGAATCAGGGAGCTCCGAGCAGGCAGACCGAGTCCGGAGTCTGCGTGTGACGCTCTGACTTGGTCCCTTAGCAGGCGACCGGCCCCCTTGTCTGCCAGCAGGGGACCCCCACGTCTCACGGGGACTGGACGGGACAGGCGCTTGCTCGTAACGGTCACTGGGTGTGGTGGCCGCCTCCCCAAACTTGACTGGGGTTGAGCTGGGCTTTGGTGGGGACAGGAGGCCACACCTGTCCCTGGGCAGGGAGGGACGCGGTCTCGGTGGGGCAGCCGCTCGGTCCACTCCAAGTCCTCGTGTGCACGTCACCCCCAGGGCGGGCACGGCCCAGGGGTCACTGCGTGCGTTGCGGAGAGAACGCTGCGCCGGGCACGGAGGCCAGGCGTTCATTGACAGAAGGAATGGGGGTTGCAAGGAGGAAGGGGAGCCCTGCCCCCCAAACCCCACCTCTCGTGCAGCCAGCGTCTCCTGGGGCAGGCATCGGGGCCGGTGATGGGCACGTACCGGGACTGCACGGTTGCCATGGCAATGTGAGACCGTCTGTCGGTGGTTACAGTCAAACACCGCGTTAGCCTGTCTTGTCTGGTAGGCAGAGAAAAGGGAAGAAGAAAACAAAGTGCCAGGTAGATTCCAGCTGGAAAACCTGCCCGTGAGGCAGAAGGTCTCGAGGGACCATGTCCCTCCAGCCCTGGGGTGTCTCGGGGCGTTGGACTCAGCTGGCAGGGTTGGGGGGCGGGCTGAGAGCTCCCTGCACCCCGTCCTCACGCCAGAACCGAGGCCGACCTCCCCACGCCCCTCAGTCCATCCTCGCTGACGTCCGGGGGGGCAGCCTGTTTGTCTCAGGGACTGGACTTGTTTGGGGACCCGTTTCGGTGGCTGCTCAGCCCCCATGTCCCCCAAATCCCCCCATCTTGTCATCCCCGTGAGAAACGAGGGGCTCACTGGTGTTGAGAGGGTCCCAGCCTCTTCCCTCTGAGCAGTCGGGGAACGTGTGGCTTGTCTCCCACCCAGTGTGGCATGCGCTGCAGCTGGGAGGACGTTCGCGGGGGCCTGAGGCCGCCCTGCAGGCTGCGGGGGGCTGGGCGGGGGTTGGGGCGTCAGGCTGTGCCCGCCAGGCGGGGACCAGACTCAGCCACCTTCTCACACTGTAAAACGAGCCTTCGTTTTCCCCCTAATTACGGAAGCTTTACCGTGTGCACGGTTGTAAGAATGCCGTACTTTCCTGTTTGCCCTAAATTGCCCTAAATAGGGGAACCGGGGTGTCTGTAGCGATAGTGCTGAGACGTTGCTGGGGTGCCGGGAGTGTCCCCACACACAGACACCCTGAAGCACTTGCGTCCCTTCCCCCAGAGACGGGAGCCGCTCCGCACATGGTTTCGTCACAACCTGCGCTTGTCCTGAGCAGCCTGCCACCGACATCTCAGCGGCGGCTCCTGGCCGTGGACTAGACTCAGTGGGGCTCCCGGGCTGCGTTTGTTGGGGTGGGTGAGGGGGCCCGGTCGTCATGGCACCTCTCAGCCCCCGATGATCCTGACGGGCCTTCGGGATGGAGCCACAGCTTTGCTCCCTGCGGCTCCTGCAGGGCATTCGGGCGCTTGCAGTCCGTAGACGTCACTAAGGAGTTAGCGGCGAGCGTCTTCGTAGGTCCGTCTGGGCCCCATTTCCTTAGGAGGAGCTCCTAGGAGCAGCGTGTCCACGGCAGAGAGATGTGTACAGCATCACGGCTTAGGACGTCGGTCCCCGGAGCCGGGCACCGCCCTGACAAGAGGGGTGCAGGCTCCCCCGGGCCTGCTGCCTGCCCTCCAGGGTCAGTGCCGAGCTCCCCGGGGGCGACCCTTCCCACCCGGGGGTGGGTGCACGCGGTGCACGGCCGGGCTCCCTTCTGCTCCCCAAGCCCCAGGTCCAGCTCGTCCAACGACGTTGATGATCGAAATCGAGGCAATTCTCATCGACCTAAAATCCACTATTTGAAGAACCAGGGCGCGTGCCCGAGGTCAGCGTGGCTGAGGGCAGCGCCCGCCGGGCTCCGCGCTCCGGACGCTCGTCCCCGCGCCCCGTTTCCCTGAACGTCACAGGACAGCTCCTGGGTATCGTCGCTGCTGCCGACTCTGGTGCAGGCCTGCCCGGTGTTATTTAAGTTCTGAAACCAAGGAGATGGTGTGGGTGGCAGGCAGTGTCGCCCCCAATTCGTTAAAAATAGGAGCTGAGCACATTCGGTCTCTCGCAGGGGCTTCGGGGCCAACTCTGGACGCTGCCGGCTTCTGTGCTCCGGGCGGAGTGCGTCCCAAACGCCACCACCAGGGGACCGGGTGTCTCTGGGTCCATTCGGCGTGGCCGGGCCTCCGGCTCCTCAAGCACGGCTCCGTTCTCTCTTGCCCGGCCCCCTGTGGGCACGGGCAGGGGTCTGTGTGGCATCTGCAGTGGCCACGTGCCCGCCCTACACTGGGGGCTCTGGCCGCGGGGGCCGGGCAGTGCCGTGGGACCTGCAGTGAGTTGCTTACTTTGGTGACACGCGACCCCACAGCGGCCATCACGCGGTGCCTGCCGACTGGGCGTAATTGATGGCAGGCCCTCCACACTCAGACGTGTCCCGGTGTGGACGATCGATCATGTGGCTGCCCATCCAGCCACCAGATCCTGCTGCCAGAATGGTCCCCTTTCCTTCCTAGTTCCTTACTATGGACGGCAACGTGGACAGACGTCACGGCGCATTCCAGCCTCTCATGTGACCTCAGCACGGACACGAGACCCCTCTGCTGTTTCCATTTCACTTTCCCATCCGTGCCGTGTGTCCCTGACGAGAAACGGTTTCCCAATCAACTCACTGCAGAAGATCTTAGATTCACGGGAGAGCTGGGAGGGTGGGGCAGAGAATCCTCGTGGGTCCCACACTAGCGTGTGTTAGTCTGGTCCATTTCTCACGGCCAGTGAGCCAATATCAATACATTGTGTTAGGCAGGCCAAGGGTACGTGTGTGTGTGCGTGTGCACGTGTGTGTGCGTGCGTGCACGTGTGTGTAGTAGGTAGATGAGTAGGCAGGGAGGTAGGAAGCTACATACACATACATGCATATGCACACAGATGCATACACGGTGTTGACACTGTGTATGTTGAAGCGGCGTGTCGAGCCTCAGTAACAGCGTCTGACAAGTTTCAGCGGGTTCCGTGCAGCCCGTTGGTTGTGAGCTGCGGATGACAGGTGTGTTTTAACGTGTGCTGTCAATCATGGATTGCGAACAGCGCGTGAGCATAAATGTCTGTGAAATAAGAACATGATGGCGTGTCTCCTCCACCTTGTGCCCTGTGGGACTCCTGGCTCTTCCCCAAAGTCACAATGCCCGTGTAAGGTACACGCTTTGAATCGATTCAGGACATCGAGGCGGCCGTGACAGAGCAACTAGACACGCTCACGGAAAAGGATTCCGGGACCGCTTCAGAAAGTGGCCAGGACGATGGGATCCGCGTGCTGTTTGAAGGGAGGGGAGTCATGGCAGTGTGTCTTTCACTACAATACATTGCTTAAAATTAAATCACTCACCGTATTTTAGGATCACGCCTCACACACATGTACATACATGGATTTAAAGCGACCGGCTCACGCGATTACGGCGCCCGAGAAGTCATGCCAGGAGCTCCAGCCCTGTCATCCCTGCTCTCAGCCGCCTCCTACAGAGATGCCCGCTCCCCGCGGCCCCAGTCCTCCCTCATTGCAAGGAGCAGGAACCCGAGGTGTGTTCCCAGGTGCAGAGCCAACAAAACGTGCACGTCTGTGCACCTGAAGACAGGCCCGCCGGTGGCCGCACAGCACCGTACCAGCCGGAAGCTGGCGCCGGACCATATGCCCCCGATGTCACACGTACCAGCCATGCCTGTGCATTCACAACTGCAGTGCTGTGTGCACGGTGACACACGCCCCAAGCCTGCACCCACACGATGGATGTCACGCCGCGTGCCCATGAGCGAGAGTGCGTGCTGCTGACTCCCCTGTGTGACATGCACGACAGCAGAGACACGGATCCGTCACCTCCGGGGAGGGGGCACCGGGGCTGCTGGGCATCGGGAGGCTGTTTGCTGACGTGGTTGCTCATCGCCTGGGCGTGTTCACTTCATAACAGTCACTGCAGCTGAATGCGTGTCACACGTGCCCCGTCACCCGTATCTGTTATGCTCTAATCAACAGTTCAGAAGACTATTTGTAAAACGCCAGCGCCGCTCCCCGCCCCAGAAACTCCGCTTGGGTCGGTGTGGGGCGGCCCAGGGCCCGTCCCCCAAGGCGAGCGAGACCCAGACCCGGCTCTGGGAACCCGGGTCCCAGGCTGCAGGCTTCCCTCCACGGGACCCAGATCGCTCCTAACTGCACATGTGCCCTTGTTCCCGCTTCCTGTGTCCAGGGGACCTCTGCCCATGACACTGATCTCCCCCCATGCGCCCCCCGTGCACCCCCAATGCGCCCCCACGCCCCTCACAACCCCAGGCCCAGAATCCTGACTCTAGGAAGTGTCCCCAGGCCCAGGTCAGGACCCTGCTCCCTCCCACGGTAGGGTGTGGGCGACCTCAGTCCTCATGACCCCGTGGGGTCACACGCTCCACGGCAGGAGAGGAGCTGTCCGTGGTGCTGAGCGGCCCTGTGGGCAGGGGGTTCTGTCCGTGGTGCTGAGCAGGGGGTTCTGTCCGTGGTGCGGGGCGGGGGGTTCTGTCCGTGGTGCTGAGCGGCCCTGTGGGCAGGGGGTTCTGTCCGTGGTGCTGAGCGGCCCTGTGGGCAGGGGGTTCTGTCCGTGGTGCGGGGCGGGGGGTTCTGTCCGTGGTGCTGAGCGGCCCTGTGGGCAGGGGGTTCTGTCCGTGGTGCTGAGCGGCCCTGTGGGGCAGGACAGAGGCCGCAGGTCCCATTTCTGGGACCCCAGGGCTGAGCTCCTGTCTCATCACTGTTGACACACCGCCCACCAGCTCCCGAGGGTGGGTGGCAGGGACACAAGTGTCGCTGTCCCGGGAGGGGCACTGAGGTGTGGCCGCGGGGAGTAAACAGCGAGCTGAGTCCCCCTTTGCTCGATGCCATGTCGCGGTTCCTCTTCTCCCCGTTTTCAACAACCCCCCTTGGAGCACTTTGTCCTGCTGCCTCCAGTCCCTGCCTAGGGAGTCAGGATTTGTCCCCAGAGCTGGCGTGAGGGTCCCCTCCACGCGGCTGTCTGAGCCCGTTCTCAGCCCTCCCCGTGCTTGACCCATGGCAGGCTGGACACTCAGGACCCGTCCTCGGTCCCCTGTCTTCACGTGGCTTCCCGGACGCCCACTGCCCTGCAGCCCCTTCCGGGCTGTCCTCCCGACTCCATGACGCTGGGGCCCCTCAGGCTCCTTCTCTCGTCACTACACTCACGCGTCGGCGATCGCAGGATTCAAATACCACCCAGATGCCAGCAGCTCCTCGGTGTGACGCTGCAGCGGGGACCTGCCTCCCACGTTCCAGGCCTTTCCGTCCAGCCTGACTTGATGCCACCCTTCGCGGGTCTCATAGACGGTTCAGCTCCAGCACTTTCCTAACCAAGCTCTGGCCTGACCGTGGCTCAAGCCACCTGCCCACAGCTGTCGCCAGAGCCGTCACCTGGCCCTGCTCTGCCCCAGAGGGGTGGCAGGAGGGCCGGGGGTGCAGTGGTCTGGCGAGGGCACTGACCCCCATGCGTCCTTCAATCCCTTCTCCAGGAGGCCACCTGGGAACAACGGTGCCCCAGCCCAGCTCCGCCGCCTGCCTCGCTGTCCTGGGGGCTCAGGTGCCATTTCTGGGTGAAGGGAGCATTGTCTAGTGTGGGAAGGGGTGCAGTTTGGGGGGCTAATGCTCTTCCTCCTGGGGGGACAGCAGTTGGCCAGACCTCAGTGAGACACGGCCCCAAGTCCTAACTGGCCCCCGGATGGCGCGGCGAGTTGATGGGGTCAGGGCAGGCTGACCAGACGTTCCGTTTTAAATGGGACAGAAAACAACAGTACTGCCCCACTTCCGAAGGTACGTGTGCCCAGCCCCGGGCAGCGCTGCCAGGACACAGCGGCCCCCTCCGCCTCTGAAAAGCCTCGTGCTTCAGCTGTGCTGCCTGTGTGTGGTGGGGAGGCCGGACCCGGGGGCCCAGGCACAGGGCGACCCCCCTCCTTGGGCAGCAGGAGCCTGTGGCCGGTCAGGCCCAGCTTCCGTCTGTCTCTGATGGGTGTGCTTTCTGCTCCAGCCTGTGTGAGCGGCTGGGGCAGGCCGCTGACCTGGGGAGAACAGGCCCAGAGGCCAGGCTTCCGGACATGTCAGGGGTACTGGGGGGGGGGTCCCCAGGCTGCATGAAGGACACGCATGGTCCGGCTGCACCTCCTGCAGCCAAGCTTGATGGATGGATTCCGGCAGCTACACTGGGCTGCAGGCGTGTGTGTGGGCTGGTTATGAAACGCACATCTGACGGTGGCCGGGAAGTGGCTGCAGAGCAGCTGTGGGCCTGGAGTCTAGGGCTGAGCAGCTGCCTCTGCAAGTGTCTTGGGGCATCCTGGTGCATCCTGGGGTGTCCTGGTGTTTCCTGGTGCATCCTTGGTTGTCCTGGTGCTTCCTGGGGTGTCCTGGTGTTTCCTGGTGCATCCT
>PVKE010047678.1:0-11844 GCA_004027555.1 Craseonycteris thonglongyai | reverse complement strand
GAACCAACTATCAAGTTTAAGAATAAATTTAGCAAAGTACATGGATAATAAGTATTTCAAATTAATAGATTTTCTCTGGGAGCTGGGCACATAATGTGATGCATGGGTGATGTGATGTGGAGTTGTACATCGGGAAACTATCTAATTGTTACCAACCAATGTCACCCCATTAAATTTAACAATAAAATATAATAATATTTTAAAAAATGAGAAAATGAAAAAAAAAAAAGATTTTCTATATGCTAGTAATAACAAAATTGCAGATCAAATGTTTTTAACTATTCCATTCATAAGAGTGATGAAATAAACTATAAACTACAAACAACTTATGAGTAATCCAAATGACAAAAAACAGGGCATACTAAAAATCAGTAGCGAAGAAAATACCATAAAACAATGAAAGAAGAGATGGATCAATCATAAATGGTCAATGGCTTTGAAATCCATTAGAATACCATTTCAGGACAGATGCCAACATAACTTTTGGATATATCAAAATAAAAGCAATTATTTCTAATCCTGAAAAAATACAGGTATTTATCAAATATATTAGTGGAAAAATTAATTTCTAAACATAAAGTCAAGAAATCACGAAAGAAAATATCAACTGACAACAATGATGTTTAAACTATACACACACACACAAATTAAAAGGTTAAAAACACCACTTCTAGCCAAGATGAGGTAACAGGGACCAGGTATTCCCTGCTCCCCTAAACAACTAGAAAATTGGACCAAATATATAAAACTAGTTTTCAGACACTGAAAAACAGGCAGTGGAAGACTTTGATTTCTGAGATAACAAACAAGGTAAGCCCTATAATCATAGGCTTACTTCCTGGAGGCAATTTCTAAGCTATAGTCCAGGGAAGGAGAAACCAAACAGAGCATGGTGATCTATAGGGAGATCGAATTTAAAATTTAGCATTCACTAACATAAAATTCATAATATCTAACATCCAATTAAAATTTATTGAACATGCAAAGAAGTGTATAACCCATAACCAGCAGAAAAATTAATCCAAAGAAACAGACCCAGAAATGACAGAGATAATGAAACTAGCAGACAACGAAGATCAAAGAGCTATAATAAATATTGCCCTATGTTAAAGAAGAGACACTTGAACATAATTAAGAGAGAAAGAGAAGATGTAAAAAAAATCAAAATAAACTTCTAGAGATGAAATGAAAAAAAAAGGACCCAAACAGTATTAATAGCAAATTAGACACAGTGGTAAATCAGTTAAACTTGAATATATAGCCATAAAAGCTACCTAAAATGCAGCACAAATAGACATTATTTAGATACTGGGGGAAAGTGCCAACCTCAAATTCTTTACCAAATGAAGTTGTTGGTTTTGTGTGTGTGTGTGGGGGGGGGGGGGTTGTTTGTTTGTTTTTCAGTTTAATTGAGAAATAGTTGACACACATCACTCACTGTATAAAATATATAGCATGATGATTTGGTTTACATATATTGTAAAATAATTATGACAATAGGTTAGCTAAAATCTATATATAATGAAGATTAAATACTCAAACAATTGCTGAAAAAATTCTTAACTAGTAAACCTGCACTATAAGAAATGTAAGATTTTTGACATTAGAAACTCAATACAATTAACCAGATTATAATAATCTAAATTTTAAAAAATGATATGAAACAGAAATGACAAAATGCAATGTCCACTTATATTTTAAAGGCTCTTTTAAATCTAGGGATTCTCCCAACATTTTCAAACAGAAAGGTCTCTCAGAGAACCAGATATTAGTTTCATTGATTTTCTCTATTGTTTTTCTAGTTTCTATCTCACTGGTTTCTTCTATGCTCTTTATTATTTCCTTTCTTCTGCTTACTTGAGATTTCATTTGGTCTGATTTTTCTAGTTTCCTTAGGTGGAAGCCAAATAATTGGTTTAAGACCTCTCTTTTTTTCCTAATAGAGTCAGTTCGTGCTATGAATACCCTCTCAGTATTTCTTTAGCAGCATCCTACACATTGTGAACCATAGTACTCTCATTATTTTTTAAAATACAAAATACCTTCTCATTTTCCTTTATTTTATTTATTTTATTGACCCATGGGGTTATTTAGAAGTATGTTATATGATTTCCAAATATTGAAGATTTTTCCAGAGATCTTTATGATAGTGGTTTCTAATTTACTTCTATTGTGGTTAAAAAATATATTTTGTATAATTTTAAGACTTTTAAATATATTAAGACTTGTTTAGTATCCCAGAATAAGGTCTAATTTGGTAAATGTTGTGTGCTTTAAGAAAAAGATACACATTTTGCTGTTGTGGGGTGGAGCATGTTATAAATATCAATCATGTCAAGATGGCTGAGAGTGTTGTTTGAAGATTTCTATGTTCGTACTTATTTATGTCAACTTGTTCTCCAGAGCATTGAGAGAAATATTTAAATCTCAAATTATAATTGTGTAATTGTCTGTTGCTCCTTGCAGTCCTAATAGTTTTAGTTTCATGTATTTTTAAGCTCTATTATTAGGTGTATAAACATTTAGAACTATGTCCTCTTAATGAACTCACCCCTTTATTATTATAAATTTACCCTCTATATCCCTGATATTTATTCTTTGCTCTGAAGTCTTCTTTAACATTAACATAGTCACTCCAGCTTTCCTTTGATTAGTGTAGACTAGAGTATCTTTTTTCTATCCTTTTCTATTTTAACCTATTTGTGACAATATTTAAATCAGGTTTCTTGTAAGCAGCATAAAACTAAGCATTGCTTTTTTTAATTCAATCTATCTTTGACATTTAATTGGAATAATTAGACCATTTGCATCTGGTGTGCTATTTTTAGATGACAGATTTCTATTTGTAACATCTGTTCTTTGTTCTCTTCTTCCATTGCTCAGAAATCATTCTCTTTCATTAGCTATTGTGCAACATCTTGAAAATCCAGTGTTTTATATATTGGTCTAGATTTGCTTACTGTTTCAGGTGAGAAGATAAATCCAGTCACTGGACCTCCATGTTGCCCAGAAGTGGAAATCCCTGACATGATCCATAGGAACTTTACTCTTACAACCAAAACTGGAAACAACCCCAATACCTACCAATGAGTGAATGGATAAACAAACTGTAATATGGCCTTATAGTAGACTAGTACTCAGCAATGAAAAGAACAAATTTGGGGAAGCCAGGATGACTCAGCAGGCTAAGTGCTCTCTTTGCAGGCCCAGGGACTGAGGATCAAATCCCCACTCCAGCCCATGTGGACCCATATGCTGAAGTGCGGTGTGCTTCCCATGTGGGAGGCCCCTGGTTCAGTTCTCACCCCCCAGATCGGCCCCTGGCTCAAGGGGGTGTGCTTCCCATGTGGAAGCCCCCACCCCCAACCTATGTGAAGCAAAACCATGTTGAAAACTTATGACATACAACTATGGAGATTGCTCTGGGCCCTCCCCCTTCTCTCTGTCTCTCTATCTCTGTCTCTCTCTGGCTCTATCAAAAACAGTAAAATAAATCTTAAAAAAAAGAACAAGTTTTATATACATAAAAATACAAATGAATGCACTGTGCTAACTGAAAGAAACCCATTACAAAAATGACTTAATATAGGATTTCTTTTATACAAAATTCTATAAAAGGCAAAATTAAAGTGACAGTAAGCACAGCAGTGGATATCAAGCACTAGGGTGGGGGAAATAGATTGACTACAAAGAAGTACAAGAAAATTTTGGAGATGATAATGTTCTCTATCTTGATTGCAACAGTGGTTATATTTGTCACAACTAATTAAATTGTGCACTTAAAATTAATAGATATTATTTTAGGAAAATTATACTTCAATAAAGCTTTTTTTTTTTAATGTTTTAAACACCAACAAAAATGGTGGCAAGAAAAAGGAGATTTTTCCAAAAATATGACAAAAATAAAAAGTCTTCAGTATATAAAAAAATAATCATATAAATCCATAAGGAAAACACTAAGATTCCATACAGAAGGGGACAAAATAAATAAATAAAAAGCTCATAGGATAGGAAGGACATATTCAATGCTATTATATTATAAATATACAAAATAAATATTTAAAACATTCAATGGTAAGGGAGAGAGGGATGAACCAAACATTATCAAACCCTTCTGGTAGAAATACAATTTGACTCAACTTCCTGAAAAGCGACTGGGGTGTATGGACACCCACCTTAAACTATTACTACTCTTTGACCCAGTAAGACCATACACAGAACTCTTTCCTAGGAAAATATTCAGAGATACAAATAGACACTTGGAAACATGGCCACAGCACAATTGATTATTGGAACCAAAAATAACATGAGCAAAAAACTTGGTATTTAATATTAGGAAAGTATTTTTTATTTTCTCACTGTATATTTTACCATCACCAAAAATTATATTTTCAAAGAATTGCAATGATATGTGGCATGGTCTTGATATAATATTAAATGAATAATGACTAGGACACAAAGGCATTCTATTTCATTTTTGTTATTTGTAATGAAATAAATATTGTGTGTCTGAAAGTTTATAAGAAAAATAGCACAATGTTAACAGTGTTATTTCCAAGTAGTAGACTTCTGGGTGATTTTTGTTTCTTTTTATATCCTTTCTGAGTTTTTACATCTTCTACAATGATATTTCATTTCTTATGAAAGCAAAATAAGATGAGTATACATATAAACATGTATTTATTAATTGCAAATAAGAATTAGAAAATTAGTCTGGATTTCATTATTTTAAGGAAATAATTGAGAACATGTTCTCACCCACAAGCCATAAAAATAAATATTAATAGTATTATATGTAAGTATATCAGTTTCTTTACAAATCACTGTCATCACATAGAACATACAAACTGCAAAGTCCATCCTGTTTTGGAACTTTTTTTTTAACATCTTTTCACTAATTTGCTGATTCACAACTATACAGAGATACAAAGTCAGACACTGGGATACAAAGGTCTACAAGCCAAAATTTCTGCCTCAAAGGAATCCACAGTCTTATGAAGAAGGCCAAGGGAACAAGTTTCAACTGCAAGGGTGGATAAAACATCAGTAGATCACAGCCCTCCTGAGACTGCATAATAGGAAGAAAAAAGAATGCATCCATTCACTTAGTCCCTCATTCATTCAATATTTATTGAACACCTACTAGTTTTATACACTTTTAATTTCCTGGTTATATGATGGTCAACAAAACAGATGAAATCCCTACCCCGATGGCAAATGGGCAATTAACAAATAGAGAAGGAAATATGTGACACAACTTGTGCTCCAGAAGAAAAACACTAAATTCAAAGAAAGACAAACACGGAAAGGGAGAGGTGGGAGAGCAGTAGCAAAGTAGATGAAAGGATCAGTATACCTAGGCTTTTCTGGGGAGTGGCATCCGAGCTGAGACTGAAGGATCAAAATGAAAGAGCCATGCAAAGACAGGAGACCATCTGGCAGACGAAGCTTGTGCTGTTGTTCATGGGATTGAAACACTAGTGAGCTAGACCATTGCCAAATAGCAGAGTAGAACATAAGCAGTTGGAGACGAGGTAGGGACCAGATCATGAAGGGTCTTGTATGTCTCACCTCTTGGAATAGACTGAAATCTGGGCCTCACAGTTATATACTGGGGGCATCTGCAAAAGACATTTTAGCAAATGTGACTTTTAAGGGGCATTCTTGGAAATATTTGGTAACCAAATGCCCAAGATGCTTTGTGAACTTGAACTTGCTTAGACACTCCATTTTCTCTCTATATAACACAGAAGCGATATAGAGTAACAGGACTGTTGTGAAGAAAACTGAAGGTGAAATATACCATGTGCTTGGAAAGTATTACTTTTTTTGTAAGGAGCAACAATCTGTTAAGGAGAAAGGGACTCTTTTACACTAGAAATGTAAATTTATGAGCTTTAGTTGGATGTTGTTGAATGCTATCAAAAATAGCATTTTGGCATTGATTCAGAACCATGGGGTGCACTATCAGTATAATTAAAATGAAAAAATCTAAGCCATTTCTCCATCTTGTTTCCTTATTATTGTCTAATTGTTCAGAATGTCTGTCTGTTATGGAGACAAAGCAATTAAACCCAGCAAGTCGCAACAATGGGGATCATAAAGTAGGGGCCTGCTTCACTAGCAACTTAGATATCAGCATAGAAAACATTAAAGAAAGAAACACAATTGTAATTGGAAATAATTGGATGGCACAGCTCACTTAGCTGGGGAAGACAGGCTATCTGCATTTGCAGGATTTTTTTCATTTTGTGGGTCTCCTTTCACCTGGGCTCTTTAAATCGAGTTCCATAAACATAAGAGTATCATAGTTGAGGTACCAAGGGACTTGGTGAGCATCAGATCCTTTTTCAGATAATGGCACTTGTCCCCTGGGAAGCCAAAAGAATTTTGTTTCATGGTAACTGTCAACTGGCCCAGGAAGAAAAGCAGCAAGGGATCAACACTTCCTTTAAACGCAAATCACAAGAATAAAAACTCCTGTGTCTCTCAGCCCCATTTCTCACAAATCCAGAGCTGTCTTTTAAAAGCCAGTCAACCCTTAAACATACATATTTTTAAATACTGATCATCCTTAAAACTTTTATGACGCAAGAAGTTATTTTATAAAGACAAAGAATCACAGACACTTTTATATCTGGAATTGAAAATACCTTTGAAACACCCCCTATTTAAAACTTGCAGCTCAGAGAGGAGACTGACATGTCACAGGTAGAAGAATCAGAAGTGGAACACACAGGACCCCTGATAATAACAAAGTCATAATAATAGCTTCTGTGGAGAACTGGAAGCAGCATGTGGATTTCTGCGGGCATCACTGAGGCACCTCCGGCCAAAATGAAGTTCAACCCCTTTGTGACTTCTGACCAGAGCAAGAACCAGAAAAGGCATTTCAATGCGCCTGCCCACATTCACAGGAAGCGTATGTGTCCTCTTTCCGAAGAGCTGACACAAAAGAACAGGGCTCCACCCGTGCCCATCCTAATGGATGGTGAAGTCCAGGTTGTATAAGAACACCACAAAGGGCAGCAACTTGGCAAAGTAGTCCAGTTTTACAGGAACAACGATGTCACTGACACTGAATGAGTGCAGCGGGAGAAGGCTAATGGCACCACTGTTCACATGGGCATTCACCCCAGGAAGGTGGTCGTCACTACATTAACGCCGGACAAAGACCACCAAAGATCCTTGAACAGAAAGCCAATTCTCACCAAGGAGAAAAGGAACAGGGCTAATGTAAGCAAGAAACGGTTGAGAAGATACAGGAATGAAGCAATCTTTTATACAGCTTTCATTTAAAAAAATGTTAAAATGAAAAGAAAAGTAATAGCTACTGTATACTATATTAACACAATGTGGTAGACACTATGCTAAATGTTTCATATACGTTGTATCATTTAATCCCATGAAGTTCAGGAATATGAATTTTATGGGTAAAGAAAACTGGTGCTCAGAGAGGTAATGCAATTTGCCCTACTGTGAAGTACAACTATGATTTGAAACTAGTTGTGTCTCAGTGGGAAGCCCATGCTTGTAGCTGCTCAGCGACCTCACATTCCTAAACATGAAGGGATGTGTCCTACAGTCCCTGTCACCAAACCAGAAGAGGAAACAGCAGCATAGGTCGGAAAACTGGCCAATTCCTTAGACCAAGGATCAGCACACTACAGCCCCACCATCTGTTTTTGTGTGTCATGAGCTAAGGATCGTTTTATATCTTTAGACCATTTTTTGAAAATCCAAAGAAGAATATTTTGTTACACACCAAAATTTTGTGAAACTCAAGTTTCAGTGTCTGCAAGGTTTATTATAAGGAGCCCAGCCACAGTCAATCATTCACGTATTCTCTATAGTGACAGAGCTGCGGAATGGAAGGGAACTGCATTCATCACTCACCAAAGCCAAACACGTTTACTCTCTGGCCCTTCACAGAAAAAGCTTGCCAGCCCCTCCCTTAGACTACACTTAGTTCACTGATAGAAAAAAGAATACGAAGAACGATTTATATGATCAATGTCCTGTACTTCCAGAGAGAGGCTTATGTGGCAAGAGGAAGGGAAGAAAATTCCATGCTTTGTCTCCAAAGCTGGATATCATTCTGTCTCCAGGGGTGGTGCATGTCCCTCAGGAAAGGGAAGAGGAAGGAGGAGAGTCATGCTGGTGAATCTATTGAATGGCTTGATCCTCCACTGTGTCAAAGCAAACCCTCTCGAAGAAAATACCATCCAAAAACCTCAGTGGTGGCCATCAGGGGTGGCTGTCAGGCTGTCATTTTCTCCTACTTCGGCCAAAGAGTCAGCCAATAAAGTGAGGTAGCGAGGAGAGCAAAGCCCCTCCTCCTCCTCTCTTTATACCAGGAAACACAGAGGCAAAACAGTAATCACACTGGGCATTGAAGCCTATTACATTCTCCTTGGCAACTCACATCAATTCAGTTCCCTGTGTATGTGTGGGAGAAAGGTGAATTCAGCTGGACGTGAGAGTGATTTGTCCACCATTGATCCACACTGTTTCCCCACTGCAGAACTCTCAGCCCCTCCCCAAAGCAGGAAACAACAGGCCTCCTGTGCTTGGGAAATGCGTTAACTCTTCAGTCCACCAGAATCTTTGAGCAAATGAGCTTAGACCATTTCCAGTTCACACTGAGTATGTATTTCAGAATTGCATTTGTAAATATAATTTGACTTCCTATGTAGGCTTCCTAATAGGAAAATTAAGGTGATCTGATGACACCAGCATTCCAGTCTCTGCAACAGCTCTATTTCTACTTGCAAATTGCCATTCTGGCTCATATGCTCATCGGTCTCTATTAACCAAGGAAACGATCGCTATTGTTGAAATTCTGAAATCATTATGACTTCAAGACTCTGCATTGCATTGTATTCACCAAAGGCCACCCGGTGTGTCCTTCAAATCCAGGCATCTGGTCTTCCCCTGGGGCCAAAACCCTCTCGGGGAAATTGTGTGCACAACACGGAGGCATTGCAGCATATGCAAATGTAACATGTAAATTCAATAATATGTGCTGAGAGAAACAGACACAGAACCATTTACATAGTATGAATAATTTCATGGACCGTTCCACTGAACGCACTCATCCTCCACAGCTCAGGATGAGAGATATAAATGTGCTGTCCCCTCAGACAGTCTTCATTTCCACCCTTAAACTGTGAGGATCTCATCCTGTTGAGTGTGAGTCCAGTGTTCAAAGACATATGCTCTTCATAGAAGATGTCCAGATACCTGATCCGGAACTCAACTATACAAACAGTGACAAGTGCCAGCCCTGGCGATAACACAGCTAGATTGGACTTCTCGAATGATGGCAAGTTAGTCTGTAATATCTGGTAATATCTCAAAGTTGTTTTCAAAGAAGTTTCTGACTAAAATGCATGGACTCTGGTTCCTAACCGTCATGAACAATATAGCTTCACTGCAGGTGCCTGAACCTTGGAAAATCTACAACTTCAAAGTGCCAGCAATTAAATTCAATCTCATACGAGGACGGGATGTAATATTGCATTTTATTTGTTTCAGCAAGAACAATGGGCCCCCCCTAAGACTGATACTTTCCATACTGTGTTCTGTGAAACATTCACAGAATGTTAATAGGGGTTTCTTCAAAATAGGGCTGTGCAATTTTAAAAGTTTAGGCAATGTTGCTTATTATATAGTCTCTTCTTCAAAGTCACAATGCACATTAGCATTGTTACAGGCTAAACTGTGCTTCCACCCCACCCCCCCAAAAAAAATCATATATTGAAGCCCTACCCTTAAACATGATGGTATTCGGAGACAAGGGGCTTTAGGAGGTAATTAGGCTTGGGTAAGGTCAGAAGGGTGCAGGCTTCATGATGGAGCTAGTGGCCTTATGAGATACCAGGACACTGATCTCTGTGTGTGTATGTCCTTTATTTGAGGATACTGCAAAAAAAAGTGGTCATCTGTATGCCAGGAAAAGATCTCTCACCGGAAACTAGCCATGCTGGCACCCTGATCTTGGACTTCAGCCTCTAGCATCATGAAAAAAATAAATAAATGTCTGTTGTTTAAGCCACCCAGTCTCTGGTATCTTGTTATGGCAGCCTGACTAGACCAAGACGAACGTGCTGAGAAAAACCCTGCACTGAAGAAATCAATCTAACTGTATTAGAACCAGCATTTCCCACATGTAGATGGGAGGAGGGCCCAGCTGTTTCTGCACAACCTTTTCTCCTCCACTCCCCGCAACAGTACAAAGTCCTAATCTGAATGCTCAGATCTGGGTAAAGACTGGTCTCTGATTAGTAAAAGGTAGGGCCACTGTATACTAAAGTCACAGATATACCCACAAGTAAGTGAGATAGACCCAAGGCCTGTAACGGAGCTACTCATGTATGAGCATGCCTACCAATCACATGAATATCTTGTTTAAAATCCAGATTCTAATTCAGCAAGTCTTAGATAGGACCCCAGGTCTTTCCTTTCTAACTAACTTTCAGGTAACAGTGATGCCGCTTGTTCAATGGACCACACTTTGAAGAGTAGGGTGCTAAGAACAATCCCTTGCTCCCGTCTTCTCGTCTGTTCCAGACATGAAACACAGGTTTTTTTCTGTCTGCAGCAGCCAACTGATGGTCATATTGGAAATTAGGAGGAAGAGAGGCCTTACAGCACAGCTCCCAAGGGGGTTCTAGGCACTAGCTTAAGCGGGAGTAGTTTTGACCTCCATTTTCTTTGCCATGGGCGTGAGACATCCCTTCAGTAATCCCGCAGTGAATGTGGTGGTTGACAAAACAAGATCCTTGCATTTGGGGGTCCCTTAGCCATAAGGCCATCTTCACATGGCCAAAACTCCACCTTGCCCTTTACACGAGGTTTGCTTAACTCTGGATCCCTATTTGCATGGGACATCTGTTAGCAGGGACAATGCTGTGGGAAATAGATCTCCTGACACTTGGAATTCCGTTTCTTTACACATTTAGGGCACAGGCGACTGGGTCATCTTCGATGCAAACTAAGGATAACACAAGAAATTTCTAGTTCCCTGGGCTGTGTCTCTCATTAGATGTGGCACCTCAGATCCCACAGCACCAGGGAGTGCAGTTTGGAGTTTGCAACTCCATCTCTTTCTCACTAGAAAACAGGGGAGCATGTGCCAGATCTGCTCATAAGCAACAGGTGGCCCATCTGCAAACAGTAATCCAGGGGGACCCTCACTGTCACTGTTCAGAGTAAGAAACTGGCCTCCTGGGCCATGTTAACTCAGCTGGAAAAATGGACATTTATTCAATACCCAAATGCTGAAGAAGAACTGGGCATATTTGGGGAATTAAATTACCAAAACAGAACAGAAGGATCGTCCCAACTCACACCTGGCAGTTAGAAAATGGTTTCATTTTGCATGTAGTTTTTCTGTCCATGAGTAAATTATCTTTCCTATTAGGTGACGATGAAGGTGATTTCCACAGGGAAGGGGGAATAGTTCACATGACCTCTCAAACTGCCTTCTAAAATTTGAAGCATAGGTGTCTCAAAAATTGGGTCATGAATATTTCTGATTTTTCATCCAAGAAGGCAGCCACAGTGTCTACCCTAGCTTGTTAGCTGTAAAATATCAGTATTTTAAAGAAGGACTTAATAATTCCTGCATTCTGCTTACCAGAGCAAAAGGAAAAATAAAAAGAATTAAGTTTTAATGAACACTATATTGTCTGAGATGCATGAATTCTTGAATTCAATTTTTAGAAGGGATAGTAGAAATTCTTAATGTTGTAGTCTCCCAGAGGTTTTCTTGAACATAAAGATTTGTTGCTGGCCACTCAGTCATTTTCCATGCATGAACTGTCATCACCCTGAGCTTCT
>PVKE010047677.1:0-11845 GCA_004027555.1 Craseonycteris thonglongyai | reverse complement strand
TACATTTATGAACAGGTTTTTCATTAAATTTCCCTAAACCAGCTTTTTATATTAAGCGCCATTTTGATTTGCAGCATGCTAAAACAAAGCGTTGTTAAAGGGATGCATATTTTAAATTCATACACTGTAAACTGAATATCCACCTCCAAACTCTATTGGCAGCCTAGTGTTTTATTAAATACTGCATAAACACTGCTTCATATTGAAAACCCATGTTAATAATATGGTATTA
The DNA here is from genome assembly GCA_004027555.1 of Craseonycteris thonglongyai. Taxonomy (NCBI): domain Eukaryota; kingdom Metazoa; phylum Chordata; class Mammalia; order Chiroptera; family Craseonycteridae; genus Craseonycteris; species Craseonycteris thonglongyai. Next base: position 11,613 of record PVKE010047677.1, on the reverse strand, counting down.
TACATTTTAAAAATAAAAAATTTCAACAATGGCATAAAATTGCACCATTAAACATTAGAGCAAGTAAGACTAGAACCATCATACTTGCTAACTGTCCTAAAGAAAAAACCCTCTAAACATATTTAAACTGTCTTCTCTCAATCTCACCTGTAATCATTAAGAAATGTAGTGCTAACTTTGTTTGCAACACTAGTGTTGCATCCATTTTAGAAAGCTGTATTTGACTCAAATATACTTTTGTCACATATGGCATACTGAACAACAATTAACTTGAACATCAGAAAAAAAGGAACTTTATTCCTTAGACTTCAGCACAGAATGCTGTATGTCCAGCATCCAGTCCTGTGGCAAAACCATAGCAGCTCTGAAATTGTTTAGTAGTACTGAATTAATCTAACCTGTTTTCCAGTGAAATTTAATGGATACACAAACTTTTGTCATTTCTGGAATTCAGTTTCCAGGTACCATATAAAAGGCTCAATGACTAAATAAATGATGGATGAATGCATTTTATTTACCACCCCATATTAAAATGCATAAAAGTGAGGCTTTCTAGCCTAGCAAAGAATTGCTAATGTCCTCAATTATGTATAATCTTTTCAGAATCATGTCTCTAGTATGAACAGCCAAATAGTCATTGTCTTTGCTCTTCCCCTCTGTAGTTTAATTATGCATATAATCCTATTAAATAGACAATAAGTTTTTCTGCAACTGTTCTCTAGTGCTTCTTAAATTCTGTAAGTCATTTTCAAAGGGCTGAGATGTCATCAATTTTTATGTTAAGATCTTTAATACAAAGAATGTAAAGTTTCGCTTTAATATCAAGCTTTGTAACCAGATGAAACAGTTCGTGTTTTCCTCCCACGAAGCATGTATTTTCCAAATCACTTCTTTCCTTAGATTGGTCTTATTACATGAGAGCCTCCTTATGGTGCCTCATAATATGCTGATTTTTTTCTGATGGTCTTCGGAATCCCTTCTTGCAGAATTCACACCTGTGCGGATAGTCTTTTGTATGTATTGATATCACATGTCGCTTAAAGCCAGATGCATCTGTGGTACTGTATTCACAATACTCACATTGGTAAATCTTCCTTCCAGTGTGGGTCTTCATATGCTTTTTGAGCTCGTTTTGTTGCCTGAAGCCTCTCTTGCACCTTTTACACTTCAATGACTGATCCTTAGTATGCACTGAAAGGATATGGCCACTAAGAATAAATGGATCTGATGTTTTAAAGTCACAGTGCCTACACTGATGAATCTTCCTACCCTTATGGATATCACTATGCTTTTTGAGCTCAGAAGGACGATGGAAACCTTTGTCACAGACATCACATTTGTGAGGAAAATCCTTAGTGTGGACAGATATGATGTGCCGCTTAAGGTCACTTGAGTTGGTGCTCTTATGGTCACAATGAGGACACTGGTGTGTCTTATGTCCCTGAAACAAATCCAGGTGGCGCTGAAGCTCCCTCTCATCACCAAATGCTTGGGGACAATGCTCACATTTATATGGCAAATTGTTGCCATGCTTAGACTTAATGTGAGTTTTCAGATTTGACTGATCTGCACACCTGAAAACACAATACTGACACTGATATGGCTTCTCACCAGTGTGGGTTCTCATATGCTTCTTAAGTTCAGAAGGGTGTCGAAAGCCCTTCCCACACTCAACGCACACATGAGGAAAGTTCTTGCTGTGAACTGCTAGTAAATGTCTGTTCAATAGTCCTTGCTCTGCAGTTTCATAGTCACAGTACTTGCACTTGTGCATCTTCGGCTCCTTGTCTCTTAATATCAGTTTATTTGAACTCAGTGGACTAGCCTCTCTGTATCTTCGTGTGTACTCTGTAAATTCATGGGTTTTGTCAACTTTGTTTATAAGCTTATGGCTTTCTAAGTGGTTATGGAAACTCACTTTCTTGTTTGTTGTAAAGTCACAATCTGTACACTGGTATTTTTTTCTCATCAGGTGGTCAGGATGATTCTTCATGTGTCTTTTCAAGAATCCCCTGGATTTGAACTTTTTTGTGCAAATATGGCAAGGGTACACTGTCAGGGGCTGTCCATCAGGGCCTATTATGACAGCTAGATAAAAAAAAAAAAAGTAAATTGTGACATTTGGCCAGACTTTTAAAGGAGTTTACAACAAAGGCCCCAAAATTAGCTAACATTCACAGTGAGAACTGTGCAAGTGGAATACAGTCTTATACGATGAAATGTCCATTAAAAGCAATTTCTGATAAGGTAGTTCACTGGTAAGTAATGAGCAGCACATTCTACTATAGACTACTCACCTGCCAAAATGCTGTATATCGCAAGCAGTTTTTAAAGTAGAAAACAAGAACCCTTTACTGTTAAACCAACCTGAAAATTCTCCCTAAAAATATCATTTGCGTGAAGAGCAAACAAGTATCATTTTATTAAGATCCAGTTAAGTACATTAAATAAAAAGAAACCATTAGATCAAACACAAATAGCTATACGGGAGTAGACCTACCAGTATACAATAAACAAGTGACTTTCTTTGGTTACCAAAAATACTTCTACATTTCAAATCATTGTAATATTCATGAAGAAAAGTATTAGCATTTTACCTGTTTGCCATTGCCTTGCTTCACCTCTTCTTCTCTTCTTAGCTTTTTGTTTAAGTACTTTATTTGCATTAATGCCATCACAAATTTGAAGGTATTGTGCTGTTGTACTATTTCTGTTTTCTAATGTTGAGTCCAAAGTATTTCCTGGAAAACAATCAATACCCAATTAAACCACATATATTTATACATTTTTGGGTTTTGTTACATGAATTACTAGAGATGACATGGTATCAAGTTGACACTGTGATACTAAATTTCACATTGTAATATTAATTTCACAAAACATACCCATCTTCTCCTTTCTCTTTTATATTCTTACATACATACACATGTGTATACCGGTAAACAAATATTTTAAGTAGGATATCATATGAAACTAACTTTAAAATGTCCCAATTTATTCATCCTAAAGGAATAAACTCATGTGGTGAATATAGCATATAAAACTGAATTTTAGGGGAAGCCGGGATGGCTCAGTGGGTTGAGCGCTCACTTTGCAGCGCTGGGGACTGAGGATCGAATCCCAGCCCCGGCCTGTGTGGAACCATGTGCTGAACTGGGAGATCCCCCAGTTCAGTTCTCTCTCTGTCTCTCTGTCTGTCAAAAATAAATACACAAATAAAAATATATTAAAACTGAATTTTATGACCCTAAACAAGAGTCTTGGCATCAGATCAACTTCTCACCAATGAAGACTGATGCAATTAAAGAGATTTAACAAAGAAATATACATGTGTCAGTGAACTAATAGTTATGGTGACTATGTGTAATATGTAACAAACAACAGATCTCTCATATATATGTTTTAAAAGTTTATTTAATATAAAAAGTATTAAGACTGTGATATATGACTCTCATCATCAATTCCTTTGAAATTTACATTTGAATTTAGAGAGTCAAATACCTCCTAAGGGTAGAAATGGAATAGTCAGACACTCATATCATGAGATAAAGTCTCCTTGCTTCAGAAAATAAAAAGGACTATTAACCATGGAGTAACACTATATGGAGTATATTAAAAGTAAAAAAAAAAGAGCTGACACATGGGCTTTATGTAACAGTTACATAAATCTACTGGGTGCCATAAAAATTAAAAAAAAACAACCACAAAAAACTTCTGACCAAAGACATTAATAAATAGTTGATATCATGAACAATTTTTATACTTCCGTCAATTTAATGTCTATTTTATACTTTTTTTCATACTAGCCTTTTATGGTCCACGTAGTAACTTACATATATCTTGAGGTAAATATAAAATGAACTGCATTAACAGAACAACACAGGTTATGTCTGTATATAGATAAATCAATTCCCCAAACATGCAAGTTTCCATGTCACTAATTAGATAAGATATGACCACAAACTAGTAACACTACATTTACCAAGCTGTACACAATACTGGCTATGTAACATTCATCTCACACTGAACACTCTTCTCTCACCTGATGCTTGACAATCTTCATACCTTCGGGAACCTCTTCTTTCATCTCCTAAAAAAAATAAGACTAATTAAAAACTAATATACCAAGTATAACGATTACTAGCAGATTGCATCTTAATCTACAAAATTTTACTTTGACCACCAGTCCTTAGATTAAAAAAAAAAAATTGTTGAGTTCTTCCACTCCCACAGAGTAGATGATTTCACACACTGAAAATAAGGGCTGCTGTCAGTATCCTTGGAATTGTTAACACCCAAGACCATCTTACTTTCTAAATAAAACTGGGCAGATATTTCTGCAGGGTACTCTCAAGACTGAAGATGCTCAATCAATGACTGTTGAATGAATGAACCTTTAGAGAAACCAAGATAAATTAATACATTTGAACACCAACATTTTTCAAAGTAAAGAGTATACCTGGATCATCTAGTAAATTAAATAAAAATGAGATAAAATAAAAGGGAAAACAAACTTGACAAATTTACCTTCCATTATGTACTTTCTAGAAGAGCACACCTGAATTTGTTCCTTTGCAAAACCCCAAAATCTTATTTGTGGTGTTAGTACATGAAATGAGTTTTTCCAAAAAGGTAATGATCAATTTTCAAAGGCTATTCCTATTTTAGAATGGCACTCACTTATACAGGTAGGATTTAAAATAAACCCTACTTGAAAAACTATGCATTAAGCAAGGTTCATTTTAAACAACACAAGATATATGGTTGAAAAGTCATGTAACTAACTAGAGATGAATCAATCCACAGCAAAACATTTTATAATATTAGCCACGTCTTAGGGGGCATTAGCACAGCACATTTAATGACCTAGAGCCTAGAGGCTGATCAAATAGATATGTTATGTACTTATCAGGTGAAAAAATGCCAGTGTCCTACCATATGCCGCAGCCCAGACAACAGGGACAATTGTTTTATTAACATCAGAGTCCTCAAGCTGAGTTTCAGGGATAGAAGTTCCTTCCTCTTCCCCTACAATGACTTCCAAGTAAACTTCATCTGCTATTTCAGCACAACCTAAATTTTAGAAATAATTGCTTGTTTATAACCCCAAATATTTAATAAATGGGTAAAAACTTCCCAAGAACATAAATCTTTCAACTTTCAGGATTTTAATTTGGTTAATTTAAAAATTACATTAGGGGATGCAGGGATAGCTCAGCAGCTGAGCACTTGCCTCGCAATTGTGAGGTCCAGGTTTTAATTCCTGGCCCAAGCCCATGCAAACCCATATGCTGCAATTACAGCACAGCTGGTAACAGTGGGATGGCTTTGGTATAAAATGCTCTTGCCTCCAATGTGGGAGGCCCCTGGTTTGGTTCCCATCCCGCTTAGCCCCACATCCACCTGTGTGGAATAAAAAGCCATATCACAACTAATGATGTGCAACTATGAAGACTGCTCTGGGCCCTGACTCTTTCTCTCTCACCTTCTCTCAAATAACAAAAAATAAAATTTAAAAAATATTACATTAGGCATTTGGGAAAGCTAGTGCCACTAAGAGACAATGATTTATCAAAGTTCTTTTTCCCCTCTTAGAATCTAGTACTATAAAAATGACTTTAAGATTATATAGGGAAAGCCGGGATGGCTCAGCGGGTTAAGCACTCGCTTTGAAGCCCTGAGGATCGAGAATCGAATCCCGGCTCTGGCCCAGGCGGACCCACATGCTGAACTGGGGTGTGCTTCCCGAACGTGGTGAGGCCCCCAGTTCAGTTCAAAACAAAAAACAAAGATTACATAACAAAGATTATATAAAACATGTGTGCTTAAAATATATTGACTGATTTTACCATCCACTGGGCATTACAAATTTATGCAAAGGGTTGTAGTTCATAATTCTGTCTGATGATAGTTCTTTGAAACTCTCAAAGCATTTCCCATAGAATCAATACTAGAAAAGTAGTCCATGTTATCACACAGTACTATATATGCAATGAAAAACAGTAAAAAATACTAGTAATCAAAAAATTATTAGATAAACATTAACATTATATACATATTATATATATCATATATAATACTGTTCAAGAATATTTGGGCATCCTTGAAGAGGCAGGATTTTCCAAGACCCTACTGGGAAGACTCATTTTAAAGATACAGTATTGCTGTAAAAAAAATTTAAACATAGAGGGTGACTTAGTATATTTCATGTGAAATAATCCATTTGGCTTTAACCTGTTAAATAGAAAATTGGCTTGGATTTATGCTTTTTCTTTGATTCACGTATCTTCTATTCACTATAGAAGAAATGTGGGGAAAATGTTGGGAAAAAAGTGCTCCTCTTCTAAGTTTCTGTTCCTCCAATCAGCAAGAAAGACACATTGGTCTAAGTTTTCCACATCCCCATGGAATTCTGGAATCAGCTAACCTAAGTTCCAGTCTTCCACCTTCTACTGTGCCCCTCTACTGACCAATGACTAATAAAGCACACACACACAATAAAAACAAAGAATTCAGACACCAAATAGAAATTATTTCATTTAAATCTTCACCTCTCCAACCAAATCTCCTAGACTCACTTGTTCTGCTATGTTTGGGGTTGGAATTTAGCTCCCTATGGCTTCTAAGAGAATTAAATTGCACTTAAGTGGAGGCTCTTAGCCTTCTAGGGTGAAATACAGTAGTTTTTTGTCTGAGCATGGCAAGAAGACAGAAGAAGCATTAGGGAAGGATTTCATCCCTACAGAGATGTGAGAAAGTAGGCAGAGAGTAGTATGTCTTTGTATGGAAATGGCAGGAAAGGAAATCTGAGGATGTTTTTTCACTCTGTGGAACTCAGTCTCAAGAAACCTTAAGCAGCAACTACTTGGAGACCATCAAAGGCATAACAAGGAAAGTTCCTAGCAGCTTGACTTGGAAGAATACTTAATCCCTCAGGGACAGAAGAACAACCAGTTAGTTAGCCCTTCCACCACTAAAGCCAGAGAGGCCAATAATGCTCACATCTATGTGGAAAAGAACTCTGGCAGTAGAGTCAAACAGGTAACAGTTCAAATCCTACCTTCCTCACTTTATATTGGAATGATCTTGGGCAATGACCACATTCCCTGAGCATTTTTCCTTGCATAAAGCAGAGATAATGCCACCTACTTCAGAGATGAGTTATGAGTATTAAATGAGGTAATATGCATGCCATATATCCATAATACATGCAAAGAAGATTCTCAGGGATTCCCTTTATCTTTGTGGGCTTGGCAACCATATGTTGCTCATCTCTGCATCCCTCATATCTGAGACAGAGTATTTCCTGTTTGTTGATTTCAACAATAAACATATGCACGAATGGTCAAAAAAACCCTTCCCTTTTGAATTCATTACAGAAAAGAAGAGGCTTATTTTAGTGAACTAGATTCCTATACTGTGCCTGTACCTCTGAGATTGTTATATTTTGTTAAGAAAAAAACACATGATGGTTAATGGTTACTGATAAGTCACTACAGTGCCCCTTTCTCTTACTCAGATCATCTTCTTGAGAAGAATCTTTAACTGCCATGTAAACCATCTTCTCCCGCTGCATTCGGCTTTGGTCAAGCACCCCAGTTACAGCATGTCCACTGGTGTACTCACTCTCTGTGACAATTTCTGTTCCACCTAAAAATTAAAACACATATCAAAATAGAGAAGTATCATGGAACAATTTCTTAAAATAATGAGGATATAAAAGACATTTTTCTTTAGAAAAATGTGTCCCCAATATGAGTGTCAAGAGAATCTTATAAATTACACCCTAACTTTTCAGTCATCACTGAGAAATAACAGATCACACTTGCGAGTATATGCCAAGCACTATAACCCTTTTACATTTTTTACCCATTTAATCCTCACAATAGTCCTGAGGTAGTTACTATCATTATGGCCATTTTATGGGTGAGAAAATTGAGGCAGAAGGTTAAGTAACTCCTTGAAGGCCACTCAGCTAAGAGGCAACTAAGATTAAAATCCAAGCCTGCCTCTAAATACTCATAATTTACTGCTCTAAACCAAATCCTCCCTACTCATTTGTTGAACTATAATAGTCTATGCATGTTTGAAAGATTCCAGGGTGAAATATTCTGCACTCTTGTTTTATATTCATATACAACTTTTTTTATATTCCATCCTTTAAGAAACCTATACAAATCTGCACTTTAATGACATTTTTAAAATAGCTGCCAGAAAAAAATAAGCTCTAATTCCTCACTATTGCAGCAATAAACTAACATTAGTCTTTGTACCTATTTCAACATCATCTTCAGCCTCAGCTTTAAATATATACACTTTTATTACTTCTGAACCAAATCCATCTTCTTTAACATCTTCTTGTGAACCATCACTGCCAATTTTTAATGGTGTGTTCCCCATATGCTCTAATTTTTCCCCAACATCATCCACTGTAAAATATAAAAAGGAAACTATTTCAGTCAAAAAGTACCATTGACATTTAGTGGGTGTTAAGCATGAGTGCAATATGAAATAACGTGTTAAACACTTACTCAGTAGATTCACTTAATGACCTATTATGGCATTGAGAAAAGTGGCATGTTTCATGAAAAACAATGTACAAAATGAGATATACTACACGATCACAATTAATATAAAAATCCTGTTCACTGATTTCAATTTATATATGAAATATTAATAACCAAATAGCTTTAATTGAAATAGTTTTGGAAAAGATGAAATAATCTTCCATCATGTTCAACCTGTCAATTCCTAACACCACAATTAATAACAAAAATTAAAACATAAAATAAATAGTACTCATGAAATAAGCTCACAGAAACAATTCCCAACTTAAATAACTTTGTTTCTAAAACCAATTAACATAACAATCTAGGATTGAAAAAAAAGAGGAAACAGAAAACACCTGATTTTATAAAAAGGCCTTGTCAGAAATCAATATAAAAATGAAATCTTTATAAATCAATTTGTTGAGTCAATGGAAGACAACTTTAAGCCAAAACTTTTGTATACTTCTAGAGTTACTGATGTACACTTTACTTCAAAATCATATACAAAGGTAAGGCAACAATAGATGAGATTATTACTTATATTTTAAGTATACTTTAAAAATTGATTCTATGCTATACGGTCTTTAACTTTTTGTTTCACATGAATAATATATACAAACTATGCAATGAATATATAATATTAATAAACTTTTTGACCATAAATATTAAACAATATATCCCCTTAGTATTATTTACCATTTTTTATTTCAATGCTTGTCAACCCAAGCTGCAATGCAATCTAAACTGAAAATCTGCTCATCCCTTTTATGCATATCATAGTATCATATATGAAACAAAATCCTGAAGCCACTGACTACATGTAAGCGATTCCAGAATTAATGAAAACAAAATTAAAATATTATTAACTCAGTACTCTTAAAAAATAGGGGAAAGCCGGGACGGCTCAGCGGGTTGAGCGCTCGCTTTGAGGCCATGAGGACCGAGGATCGAATCCCGGCTCCGGCCCAGGCAGGACCCACATGCTGAACTAGGGAGTTCCCACAGTTCGGTTCTCTAGCTGTCTCTGTCTCTGTCTCTCTCTCTATCTGTCAAAAGTAAAATAGAAATAAATATGCACTGAAGATAAAACAATTACTCTCTATAAAATATAAAAAGATATATATAAAAAAAAAAAAATTCCTTAAAAAAAAAAAAAAATTTCAGGAAAATAGAAATGGGTCAGGGTCTAGATTTTCCCTATTTCCAGTTCAAATTTGATATACCTTTTCAAAAATATTCTTTTGGCTTTTCAAAACAGTGAGAAACACATTACAGAAATTCATTTGTACAATGCAAAACTATTTTAACTTTATGATTAAATATAAATGATTTCATACTATTTAATAATTCAAAAAGTTTATTTTCTATGAAAAAAAACCCAAAAATCAAGCATTTAATTCTATTACTACATTTTTGGCAAATATTGTTTTGGGCAATAGACCAGATTAAAATGAAAGGAATAAAGATGATGTGAAGTCACCGAAATTATTGGTTTAATAGATTCTTTTAAAATATGCTGAATAAAACAAGATCAAAGAAAAAACTGAAAGAAGCAAGTAAAGTCTAGAAAAAAAGTTCTTTCTCATTATTAAAAATATGGGAAAGCCGGGATGGCTCAGTGGGTTAAGCACTCACTTTGCAGCGCCGGGGACCGAGGATCGAATCCCGGCCCCGGCCTGTGCGGAACTGTATGCTGAACTGGGGAGCTCCCCCAGTTCAGTTCTCTCTCTGTCTCTATCTTTGTATCTCTCTCTCTCTCTCTCTCTGTCAATAAATAAATAAATAAATCTTTATAAAATTTTTTTTAAAAACCACATTTAAAAATAAAGACATAGGCTGTGCACAATCCTCAAAGTATCCAAAACATGAATTTATTAATTTGAAATAACTTATAATAAATTCATGAATAAAAATAAACTTGTAATAAACAGAACTTTATTTGTATTTGAATGGTTTAAAGTGATCACAGTTTCTTCTACGATAAACTGAATTAAAACTATAATTCATAAAATTATAGATCATGAAATAAAATTCATATTTTTGGTCATTTCTCAATAGTTCATGCCATAATTTTCACTTTAAGTATTAAAATTACTGTTGCTATTCTGATTCCATTTATACATTTTTCTTAAGGTCCATAGTTTAATGTTTCCATTATTTTCTATTTTGATTCCTCAGAATGAACAATTTTGAAATGTACAAATAAAGCTGTTTATCAAGATTTATTCTATATCCTCTGTTAAAGAAAGTACAAAGTTAACAAAAACTTAATGGGCAAGCAGCTGACTTTAGGAATTAGATCCTCAGACTTTTCTTAGTGCGGATAATATTCAAAATATCTCAAATGCAAGCTTAACCTTTTTACTCACTGTAAGGCTTGCAATATTAAAGTCCAACAGTGTTCTCAACCTGTATACCATCCCAACCCAGTAATAAGTATATACACCACAGAATTCTATTGACACTAAATGTATAACATAAAAGAGTAAGGTGCACTGTTTGCCAATACTGCAAAGTGTTAATGTTCAATATTCTTGCATAGCACAATTTTATTAAATTTCGCTTTAGCAAAATGTTTAATATTCCTTTTCAAAGTTAAGTAGGCTTTTTACTATACTTTTATATTATCTACCAAAATTATATGGTGGATATGATATTATTGGTATAGATATTGATGTACCACATGATGGGGTCAGGATATGTGTAAAGGAGTTGTATTTCACAATGCTAAAACAAACAAAAATTAGTATCATTTAATTATAAAGGTGTTCCATTCCCAAGATATCTGAAACCATGTATCTGCAGAAAAACTTGTATATCAATGTTGATAGCAGCATTATATATAGGAGCCAAAAAAATGACAACCTCAAATGTTCATCAACTGATAAATGGATAAAATATATATACATATAAAATATTACTTAATAAAAAGTAATGAAGTACTGATAGATGATACAACATGGATGAACCCTGAAAGCATTATGTTAAATGAAAGAGGCAAGGCACAAAAGGCCACATATTGTATGATTCCATTTGTATGAAATGTTTAGAACAGACAAATCAT
>PVKE010047676.1:0-11843 GCA_004027555.1 Craseonycteris thonglongyai | reverse complement strand
CTATGCTCCCGGCTCTGCTGAGACCGCCGGATTCACTCTAAGCACGTCCAATGCAGCTACGCCCACTCAAGCCCCAGCCCTCACTCCAAGAGCCCTGTCCTCAGAAGGCGCTCCTTCACAGTCAATCTCCTTCGTAAATCAGGGGTGCTGAGCCTTTGCAGGCTGGTGCCCTGCTCTCACCCCGCCCGCCGGGAAGTGCAGCTGCCCTGCTCCACAGTCCCTGTTCCACTCCAGGCTCTGTGATCTGATTAGGGCACTGTGTGCTGTCCCTTGAGTTCGGATGTTAAATTGTCCACAGTCTTGTGGGGCTTCCACGCTCCCTAGGTCTCGGCTTCCAGCCCGCCCTCGATCCAGCTCCACTTTGACCATAGTCCCCCAATCCCCCTTTGTTTTTGCCAGCCCCGGGCCGCGCTCCGAGTCTCTGTCCCTGAACCGCTGCTTCCCTTTTCCTCTCCCGCTCTCCCCTTTTTTCTCTAACCTTTGTGTGTTGTTCTGCGTTGTGTGGTTCTCTTAGTTGATTCCCCTCTGTTCACAAGGCCCTTCCCAGGCAGTTATCGGCATTCTCGTCTCATGCCGCCATCTTGGATCTCCCCTCCTATGCCTCTTATAGACATAAAAATAATCGATACCTCTATCTCACTCGATGGGTTGGCACGCGAGTCGAGCGAGTATACAGTGGTACCTCGGTTCACGAACGCTTCTGTTCACGAACAACTCGGTTCACGAACAGAAAAGTTCATCAAAATATGCTCCGGTTCACGAACTCCGCTTCGGTTCACGAACAGGAGCCGCGGCCATTTTAATGCTATTTCCTGGCTGTCACATGGTTGTGACTTCCTGTAGGAAGATCATGGAGAGAAAGAGACACAGAAGAAAGTACACTGTGAGTACTTTCAGTGACTTTTTTTGATTTTTGTTGTGCACTTTCTACATTACTATACTGTACTAATGTGTATTGTAATTTGTTTCATATTTTTTGTGCTTCAAAAACCGAAAAAAAGGTCAGAACGGATTAACCGGATTTACATTGAACCCTATGGGAAACTGTGCCTCGGTTCATGACCAATTCCGTTCGCGACCAGAGTCAGTTCACGAATTAAGTTCGTGAACCGAGGTACCACTGTACTCTTATTTCATAAACTTTGGCACTCAATCACCAAAATGTTCGCCACCCCTGCTATAGTTGTTCTTCTAAGAAGTTGCATTGATGGCAAGGTTAATATGATATAAGTAAGTTGCTAAAAGAATTAACATCCCCTGAAGCTGTATTTATTGAATGACAGCAGGTGTGCTCTGCAGGCTGGTCGGATGGTCTAAAGAATGGGGTGGAGTTCCAGGAGCTGTATTTTCAGCAACCAGAGCAGACAGGAAGGTAGAAGAGAAGGTGCATTCACATTTGGCAGCTGCCCCTCCTCCCTGAGCTGGGTACATCCCTTAGCCCCCTGTCGTTTTCTTCCATAACATCCCCAGCCATTCCCATTGTGTTCAATAGGGTCTATAGCTAACAACTCACTTTTACATTTTCAGAGCAAATTTTCTTCTGAGCTTGGATATATGCAACAGTCTGCTGACACTGGAAAGTTTGGGGTACGAGATCATTTGCAACTCCTCCAATTTACTTAACACTCAGGCCTTACCCCACCCAAATCTGCTCATCTCTACTTACTACGTGGCATGTCTATTCACCTAGTTTTTTCGAGTCATATTCTTAGGAATAATCCTGGATGACCCCTTATCTACATCTATATCCTGTTTCTAAGTGTTTCCATTTTTTACATTCCATCAAGATTGAAAGCCTTCAGGGACTGTTCAGATTAGTATGCTTTCTTTTTCATGTATTTAGCAAAGGACAGATTATTTTAGGTTTATGAAAAATTATCAAAGAAAAACTTTGGTCCTACTACAATTCTGTTTGTGTATGAGAACCTTCTGGACTGAAGACATGGTATAAAAAAAGTATATATAGTCTCAAGTCACTGGAATATCTGAAACTTCTGCAATAACACTGCTGCTTTCTGACACTCATAGCCAAAGTAGGAAGATTTTTTAGGGACTGTAAAAATATTTTTTATTAGAGTGTACATATCTCTAGAAAGCCAGGAGCCAAAGTCAAACCAATTAATTATTATTACCGTATTTTTCAGTCCATATGATGCACTTTTGCCCCCCCAAAAAGTGGAGGGAAAAGTGTGTGGGTCTTATGGAGCGAATACTGCAAAGAAGAGTGCACGTTGGGGACCTTAATGATGCTGTGGGGAAGCCTGCAGCCAGATCAGAAAGCAGGGACTGCATGGAAGGAGAGCGGGTCCAGGCAGGTCAGGTGCGTCTTATGGAGCGAAAAATACGGTATTTTTTATACCATTTTCACCAAATACATTGGCAAAAACTATAATATCCACTTTTAGAAAGAAATGGACACTGTCACATAAGAGTGCAACTTATATAACTTTTGAAACAGCTAACTATTTTTATTATAAAACAAGGAAGAAAATATGCTGTAATTTGGCATATATGGCCTATTTCCTTCCTTTGAACTAATACAAAAGATTAAACTTGAGATATTTAAGAGGACCTGTGGCTTGATCTCATCGGAAAACAATGATTTGCTAAATCTAAAGATACTTAAAAAGAAAAAAAAAGAAGTACGTATGAAAATTAATGTTACTGCATCTGTTAAAATATTACTGGATTCTTATTGTTAGGTTTCTGGTGGTTTTGAAATGTTATATCAAATTCTCTTTCTGAGCTCCTCTTCAATTACCACAAGGGTGTATCTATGTGTATATTTATATTGCGGTAGCAGTCTATCCTTTTGGATTTTTTTTAAATTTTTATTGTTTTTGAAAGAGAGAGAGACAGACAGAGAGAAGAGGGAGGGCCCAGAGCAGTCTCCATAGTTACACATCAATAGTTTTCTGCATAGTTTTCATTCCAAAGGTGGGTGTGGGGCTGGCAGGGCAGGAACCAGCCAGGGGCCTCCTGTGTGGGAGGCATGCCCCTGGGAGCCAGGGGCGAACTGGGGGCCTCCCACATAGGAGGCTTGCCCTGGTGAGAACTGAACTGGGGGCACACCCCAATTCAGCATATGGGTCTGCATGGGCCAAGGCTGAGATTTTATCCTCAGACCCAGGGGCTGCATGACTGGCACTCAACCCACTGAGCCATCCCGGCAACCCCCTTTGAAATCTTTTTATGGTGACATTTTGGCTCATAACCTTGTACCTGGTACCAGTCAAACTCTGGGACCCAGAGATGCTCAATAAATTCTCCCACCCCTCCACCTCTTTTTTTTAAGAGAGACAATTGAGAGACAGAAAGAGAAGAGGGAAGGGCCCAGAGCAGTCTCCATAGTTGTACATCATTAGTTGTGACATGGTTTCATTCCACACAGGTGGATGTGGGGACACATGGGATGAGAACTGAGCTGGGGGCCTCTCGCATGGGAGGCAAGAACCTTCGCTGCCATGTCATCTGGCAGTTACCAGTTGTGCCACAGTTCAGCATATGGGGTTGCACGGGCCAGGACTGGGAATTGAACCCTGGACCTTGCAATTGTGAGGCAAGTGCTTAACTGCTGAAATATCCTGGCATCCCCTCAATAAGTTTCTTTTGTAGGTATGAATTCAGCCAGAGGAAATAGCACTGGATATATATCTAATTGGTGACCATTTCGAAAAATATATTTCATATGTTATATTACTGGGAATATCATGTATGATTTTTCTCTGTATCACCTTTTTATTTAGTAACAGAGATATAATTTAAAACTCTGAGACTTCTCAAACCTTGGGAAGTTGCAAAGTCATTGTCCCTCAGATAATATTCACATGATGTCAAGGTTTAGAAATGAAAACAAGGAAGAGTTAGAAGGAAATAGGAAGTAGCACATGAGTAAATGCCTGCAGTACTCTGTGGGCAGGTTGGTAAGTGTTTGGTTTATTGTCCTGGAGGGCATGGACACTGTTATGTGAACCCTGCCTTCCCTGTGTCCCAATGGTCTCACGGGGCATCCACTATTGTAATAATACAGGGATTCTCCCGTTCCTCCTCTGTACCGAACAACCTGTCAATTTGATGGCAGGCTGAAAATACCTTCTAAAGACAGTCCAGAATTTCTTTTGGTGCTAAGTAAAGCAATGAGCACCTTGTCCTAGCTGTTCAGAGCAAGGGACTCTGCCACCTTTCTAGCAGTCCTTGTCTGAAAGAATGATCTAGATTTAGGACAAATCAATGGCAGTAATTATTTCTTAAAAAGTAGTCTCTAAATATTAATTTTCTCATTTGGGTTTTGTTAAAGGATAACTCCAGATTCTCTTTAGTTCACTTTTATTTTAGGACAATTTTTGATTTGGGGGCTTTCTCAACAAAGGAAGCAACAGGTATGCAGCAGGGAGGGGTGCGAAGCATGGGCGGGGGTGAGGGTGGGGTGGTGGAGCTCTGGTCAGTTTTCCGAAAAGTTGTGTGACCCAGACCAGGCTAGCTCTCTTCTCGGGCCTCAGTTTCTTCATTTATAAGGTTGTAAGAGGAGACCTATAATTTAATAGTGTGGTGATAATGCCTTTATCAGATTTTAGTATCAGGGGAGGCTTCAGCAAACCATTCAATTAAATGGAAAAAAAAAAAAAAAGTCCCTGAAACAATCTATATAAATTCATTCCTCTTTCCAATTCCGGTTCCCATTCTTCACTGCAAATCTTTACGGTGTTACTGTTTATTCTCTTTAAGAAAAGTGTATTCCCCTGCATTGAAACATGTTGCAATATCTAACAGCTGCCTGGCTGTCCACTGGGAAATTAACAGGTCATCCTGCAGACACTGGTCTGAGTGGAAAGTGATTTTGTGACTACAAGCCTCGGTGACAGGCTTGGTCTAGTCAGCCAGTCAGCATCTGGGACTCCCTACAGGAATCTGGAAGCAGACTGTTCCACGTGACTTAAAAAAAACTTGAACATAAGCTTACAACCCAATCCATATGTTAAAACATAGTTAATGTGCACACTAGCAGTAACTTTTGTTGCATATGAAAACCCTCCTCTTAGAGTACCTTCTGTGTGTGATAGAAACAGGTGGTTAGAAGCTGGAGCTTCCCAGGGCTACTTTAGATTAAATTCTGGGAGATGTTGGTGGAGGGGAATAGCCTTTGTGCTCTTTATTGCTGCTTCTGAGAACAAGTGTGTGCTGCTGACACATTCATATCCTTAATGCTGAATTTGATCTGCCCTAAGACTTGGCTTTTAGTAGCATCATATTGTAGTCAATGTAAGCTTAAGGAGGTCAAGTGATTTAAAATACCCAGGGTCATAGAATAGAAAGTTATGGTTATAACAACTGCACATTTTGAGAACCATTTAAAGTCCTTCCAATTCTAGTTTAACCTACACAATATACATAATGGAAGGATTCACTAGTTACTAGTCCCCATGTAAGGCTAAGCCTGGAAATTCTTTTGGTCAAGGAAGAGCTGCAAATAAGCTTTTGTGCCAAAACATAAAGTTTAGTTAGTTTAAGTTGATATCTTTAGTTAGGAAGCAAAATGGTATTAGAAATCAAACATAACAACTCAACGAGTCCTACTAGAAATAATTTTAACACTTCTATTTAGAATGTAAAAAGTCCTGTAACAAAGCAGAAGAGTTCTTATCATTTCTGTACTTCTATAATGTAATAGTACAGTATTCAGTTCTCTCTCAGACAGAACACATGTGGTCTAAAGAGGCCAAAGATAGATATTTTAAAAATAAGTATAAAATAAGTATAAACTTTAAAATAGCTTTAAACTAAAACATCAAAAACAAGATATATGAACTAAAACATAATGAATATAACATTCTTATTCTATTATATTTAATAGAGTTGGGCTAGAATCGTCCAGCTGATGCCTGTACAGCGGTACCTTGGAATCTGAACGCCCCAAAACTTGAACAACTTGGAATCCAAACCAAAAAATCAAGCAAATTTTGCCTCGGAATCTGAACACTGCTTTGGAATCCAAATGCCAACACATTGTTTGCGTGGGTCGTATTGACTGTATGGCCCCGTAGCTTTATCCAAAAGCCCACTCTTGTCTTGGAACTCAAACGTTTTGGAACTCGAACATTTTGGAACGGGATGGATTAAGTTTGAATTCCAAGGTATCACCGTATTCCACAAATATTGAATTCATGGCTTGGGATGAACAATATTGGGGAACAGATAAGTAATTGGTAAACATGATAACTTATAATGTTCCATAAAGCAGAGATATTTATTTCTCCAAGTGCTTCTTTTCATGGAAGGTTCTCCATAATTGGGGCATAGAGGTGGTTCTGGCTGAGCTTTCCCAGATAAATGTGACAACTGAAGCATTCTAGTAGAGATTTTTCTGGGAACCACTAGGCTGCCTTGGGACATGATTAACCATGTCCTAAATATAACTAATCCTAGCCATGATTAGCATCTGGAAAATAATACTTAATGGTGAATCTCTGCATAGTGCAGGAAAAAGAAAATGTATTTTTAGTTTAGGGGTTAAAAGAGGATTCAGAGCTCACTGAATTTCAACTTTCATTAATATGCAAAACTCTGCAAATTCTTCCATGTCATTTACATGAAACAAATAAGGAAAAAAGGCACAAGCTGCATTGAACATGGTTGCTGGTCATTGGAAGGCCCACCACTGAGCATCTGTTCCCAGCAGGTTCTACCATCTCCCTCCACTCCGGTCATCCTCACAAGGAAGCTGACTTAAGACTGTTAACTATGAAAAGCATGTGGTTGACCAAGCGTGCAGAAAGGAGCTCCTGAGGGCTTCCCTGACAAGACAGCCTTGGGGGTTGGGGGTGGGGCAGAGAGCTGCCTTATTTTCAGGAGACCAAATATACTTACTTGTTCCAATCACACCATGTGTCACAGACAGAAATGTAATGAGAAACGAACCTTCTGATCTATGTTCACCTCACGGCTGAGTTTCTTATTTGAAGAGGCCATACAATGTCATTAAACATGTTCAATTGAGGATATAAAATTTTTCCTTTTTTGGAAAAAAGATCTATTAAGTCTTATCAATTTTAGAAGCAGCTATATTTAGTATATATCTTTGCAGAAAGTCATAGCAAAGTGGTTTTTTTCTTAGTGATTGATGCCAGCGTCAGGTAGCGTGGTATGAGGACTCTTTCATTCCTTCTTCACAGAAATGCATAGCATGCCAGACTCACATTAATATCACGTAGAATAAGAAACAATGGCATACCCTACACATAATTATTGTCATATGAATAAAACTATAAGCAAACAGAAATTATATTTGTACTTAGATAGCCCTAAATTAATATAATAGAATAAAGCTAGTAGTTCAAAGGTAGCTTTTTGTTGATATCATGAATTCTAATTATTATGTAACCAATGGAGTTTTGTATGACAGGAAGAAAATTCCAAGATGTCCTAAATTAAATTAGAGAGGACAAGAAGGTAGAAGGAAGAGACAAAAAGGGATTAATCAGTTAACAATTGCAGGGCCAACTAACAAGACTGCTCACATTCCTGAGTATGTTGGAAATCTGGATGAACTTCCAGGTGGCTATTTCTGGATATCAAAAAGAGAGAATAGCCAGGGGCCATCACACCTCCCACTCCCCCGCCAGCTTTCTCTTCTTATTTACACAGGAATTTTGCAATCTGCTGCCCACAGCTAATCCTGCCCACAGCTAATCCACAGGAACAAACACTTCCTCCTGTTGACTCTGCGCCTATCCCAGAGCTGGCCTCTCTTCAGCATCTCCTGCCCCCTTTACAGCCAATGTAAATTCTTTCCAAAGGGTTTCCATCTTTCTCCCCCCACCTACCTGATGTATAAAACTGCTCAGGTGGTGGGCAAGCTTGCCCTTTCCACCTGGCACTGCTGCTGGGGGGTTTGGACTTCGTGCCCCATGATCTGCTTCTTTTCTTTCTTTTCTTGCTAGCAATGGCCTAACAAACCCTTCGATTTAAAACATCTTTCAGAAGTGAACGTTAATTTTTTTGTTTCACAGGTGTAAGACATTTAATTCTAACCAATGACACATGCACTATCTTAAGGAAGGTTTTTTTCTTTTTTGAATGCTTTTATATGAAACTATCAAAGGGCAGCTTTTTTTACTACCTAAACCCTACTTGAAAATCTTTGATTACATTTCATGATATTGTGAACACATTCTCATTATTTATTAGGAAAAGGGAAGTACTCTATATTGTACTACTACAGTATTCAGTTTTCTCTGAGACAGTAGTAGAACATTCTGTTTTAAAGGAGCCCATGTAGCAGCTGGTAACAGTACCTCATGTTTTTTGTGGCTGAGTAATACCCCGCTGTATGGACAGATCACATTTTGTTTCTCCATTTATGATATGATGGATGTTTGCATTGTTTCCATTTTCTGGTTATTTTGAATAATGCTGCTATGAATAGGTATTGTGCCTTTATCTGAGCTTCACAGAACAATTAGTTTTGTATAGAAATTAATTTTGTAGTAAGGTGACCAGATTTTAACATTGGTAAAGTGGGACACCATTGACCTGGGGGGAGGGGGTTCTTGATTAAAAATCTGGTCTATCTCCCGCCGTTCCCTAGCTTGTCGTGCATTCTTTCCAAAAATCAGGACTTTTTTAAAATGCCAAGGGATGCAGGACAAATTGTTAAAAATCGGGACTGTCCCACCAAAAGCGGGACGTCTGGTCACCTTATTTTGTAGAGAAAACAGAAAATTAACAAGTCGTACTATAAAAGCCCATTAATTTAACAAATATTTTTTGAGCACCTGCTTTGTGCCAGGCATTGTTCCAGGCACAACAGTAAACAATAATTCCATGTGAGCAGTCAACAATGGCAACAAATCCATCCATAATAAAGAGCTTAAAAAACTTGATTAGATTTAACTATTCATTCAACAATATTTAATGACATGTTACTGTGTCAAGCACTGCATGGAGTACAGCTCAAAATCTATGGAAATAACTTATTTTAAAATTACCTGTCTTAATCGGTCAGTTATATCTTAATCGGTCAGTTATATCTTAATAAGGCTGGCAAAAAAGAAATGTTAGGGCTGAAGGGTGTGATGGTGGGGGTTGAAAAAAAAGAGATATACATGCGGACAAAGCAGCAGCCCCAGGGGCCTCCCGAAAGAGATTTTCCTTTGCTAAAGCCTGCAAGGACCTTCCGCCCCACCCTGAAGTGGTTGGGACTTAGCCCCAGATTATCCACTAATCATGCCCACCCTAGGTGCTAGTACTTTCTGATACCCCTCCTCCACTCCCTTTTCTGGTTCTTCTGATCCCACATATATAAATGCTCTCCAATCCCCAGAAGTCGCTGTTGCCATCTTTCCCTCTTTTGGTGTCCGCCCGGCCGTTTTTTGGCCATTTCTAATAAACTCTCTTGCTACACCAGAACTTGGTATGGTCTCTCTTCGGTGAACCTTACAATAAACACCCCTAAGAAAAAGCCCAAACAAACAAAAATTACCTGCCAATTTTCATAAAGATGAAAACTTTTTTTTAAATTGTTTTTGACAGAAAGAGAGAGAGAGAGAGAGAGAGAGAGAGAGAGAGAGAGAGAGAAAGGGGAGGGCCCAGAGCAGTCGCCATAGCTGTATGTCATCAGTTTTCGACATAGTTTCATTCCACCCATAGTTTCATTCCTGCCTAAGAGATTCAGATGGAAAAACTTCATTCAGGATGGGATCTTGGCATAATCGCTTTAACATGAGACTGGAAGAATCCATGTAGGAGCTGCTCATTAGATTCCCCTCACCCCAGGTGTTCCATTGTTTTCTGGGTTGTTTAGCAAAAATTTACCTGCCAAGTATGTTCTGCTCTTCCTCAATTACCTACAAATCACTCATTTTCACTTTTAAAATCTAAGACCCATTTCCTCCACTTTTCTCCTTTGTCCAAAATGCCACATATACCCAATTTTGACTCACTGTCTTTGGAATTTTCATACTATGTGAATTCCGTGTGTGCACATATTAAATTTTTTATTTTCTCTTGTTAATTTGTCTTTGTTAATTTGATTATTAATCCAGCTAGAAGAATGTGAAAGATGGGGGAGAAGTATTGTTATTATTTTTTTAGCTTCCACAATATTAACTTCTATCCAGTGATCATTTACCACTTTTGAAGTGGTAAATGGACTCTCTCTTTCTCTGATTCACTCCCCACTCTACCCTCAGTATTAAATAGGAAGGCCCCCAAATTAGGCAGATTCAAATGATTAGCAGTCTCTAAATCTCACGGAGGTGTCCATGTTAAATCTAAGAAGCCAGTGTAAAAGGAGATCTCAAATTGCATTTAAAGTGCAATTAAATGGGTTTTCATATTCAGAGTTGTGCAACCACTTCCATGATCACTCAAAAATGGAACCCTGTACCCAATAAGCAGTTACCCCTCATCTGAATCCCTCACCTCCCCCCTCCCCCCCTTCCCCAGCCTTATGCAACCTTAATCTGCTTTCCATCACTGCAGATATACCTATTCTGGACTTTTTGTATAAATGGAACCATACAATACATGGCCTTATGTGACTGGTTTCTTTGACTTATCTTAATGTTTTCAAAGTTTACTCATGTTGCAGAATCTCAGTACAAGTGATGCCTTGGAATTCGAACTTAATCCATCCCAGAACTCTGTTCGAGTTCCAAAATGTTTGAGTTCCAAGACCAGTGGGAGTTTGGATAAAGCTATGGGCTGTGCAGTCAATATGTCCCACATGAACACTGTGTTGGCATTTGGATTCCAAAGCAGTGTTTGAATTCCTAAGCAAAATTTGCTTGACTTTTTTGATCATATTCCAAGTTGTTTGAGTTTTCGGGTGTTCAGATTCCAAGGTATCACTGTACTTCATTCCTTTTTATGGTTAAATAACATTTCATTTCATGGATATGCTATATTTTGTTTTCATCAGTTGACAGTCATTTGGGTTCTTGCCACTTTTTGGCTATGATGAATATTGCTGCTGTGAACATTTGTCTAGAAGTTTTTCTGTGGATATGTTTTCAATTCTCTTAGGTAGATATACCCAGGAGTAATATTGCTGAGTCATATGGTAACTCCATGTTTTACTTTTTGTGGAACTGCCAGACTGTTTTCCAAAGTGGATGCATCATTTTCATTTCCATCAGCAGTATATGAGGGTTCCAGTTACTCCACATCCTTGCTAGCACTTGTTTTTATCTGACATTTTGATTATAGCCATCCAAATGTGTGTGAAGTGGTATCTCATTATGGTTTGATTTGCATTTCCCTAATGGCTAATGAATGTTGAGCATCTTTTTGTGAGCTGAATGGCATTTATATATCTTATTGGGGAAATGTCTATTCTGATCCTTTGTTCATTTAAAGATTGATAAAATTATTAAAGATAAAGTTATTTATCTTTTTATTATTGAGTTGTAAGAGTTCCTTATGTATTCTGAATACAAGTCTCTTATAAGATATATAATTTATAAATATTTTCCCTTTTTGTGAGTGATCTTTTTACTTTCTTGAACCATGAGAGTCTATATAGAAAAACACTATTCTGGCATTTATTTGAAGACTATGTTCAAGATATAAATTAGATGGAAATGAAAAGTTGAGAGTGACTTTAGAACCGGGAAAATGGTTGCCCTGTGACAATCCACTTATTTATAAGCTCAGAGCGAGACTTCATCATCCTCATGAGTTAGCATCTGCTAGTGCCTGACTGATAATTTTTTTTAAATTACCATTTTAGATTTATGTATTTTTCATTGTTTTTGACACAGAGAGAGAGAAAGAGAGAGAGAGGGAGAGAGAGAGAAAGAGAGAGAGAGAGAGATACAGAGACAGAGAGAGAACTGAACTGGGGG